>CAUYLG010057289.1:0-69865 GCA_963573385.1 Cacajao melanocephalus
CCCATCATCTACATTAGGTATTTCTCCTAATGTTCTCCCTCCCCCTGCCCCCCATCCCCTGACAGGCTCCAGTGTGTGATGTTCCCCTCCCTATGTCCATTTGTTCTCATTGTTCAACTCCCACTTATGAGTGAGAACATGCGGTGTTTGGTTTTCTGTTCTTGTGTCAATTTGCTGAGAATAGTGGCTTCCAGCTTCATCCACGTCCCTGCAAAGGACATGAACTCATCCTTTTTTATGGCTGCACAATATTCCATGGTGTGTATGTGCCACAGTTTCCTTATCCAGTCTGTCATTGATGGGCATTTGGGTTGGCTCCAAGTCTTTGCTATTGTGAACAGTGCCACAATAAACATACGTGTGCATGTGTCTTTACAGTAGAATGATTTATAATCCTTTGGGTATATGAATTACCTATTTAATAAATGGTGTTAGGAAAACTGGCTAGCCAACTGCAGAAAGCTGAAACTGGATCCCTTCCTTACACAGTATACAAAAATTAACTCAAGATGGATTAAGACTTAAATGTAAGACCTAAAACCATAAAAACCCTAGAAGAGAATATAGGCAATACCATTCAGGACACAGGCATGGGCAAAGACTTCATGGCACCAAAACACCAAAAGCAATGGCAACAAAAGCCAAAATAGACAAACGGGATCCAATTAATCTATTGAAATTAAAATTAATAATAAAGTAAAACACTACATAATAAAGTAACCTCATAGAAATCTTGAAACGATAAAGAGGACATGGAAAAACAGCAAGGACTCATTTTCGAGTGTCAAGTTGAAAATTAATCCCTGGGACTATAACAATTACTCTGGGTTATCCTTTTCTATTCCCCAGCACCAATACCACACACTCACACGCTACCGCACACACACATACACAGACACAGAGTTAATTCACTGCAAAGTGAAGCATCTTCCCTCAGACACATCAAGACTGAGGTTTAGATAAGCACCTCCTAAACAGCCAGGAAGAACTGAGGGCCTAACGTCTCATTAAAACTTTATGCTGCGAAAGGCTGGGTGCAGTGGCTCACACCTGTAATCCCAGCACTTTTGAAGGCTGAGGTGGGTGGATCACTTGAAGCTGGGAGACCAGCCTGGCCACCATGGTGAAACTTAGTCTCTACTAAAAACACAAAAAGTGACCAGGCGTGGTGGCAGGTGCCTGTAATCCCAGCTACTTGGGTGGCTGAGGCAGGAGAATTGCTTGAACTTGGAGGTGGAGGTTGCAGTGAGCAAAGATGGTGCTACTACACTCTAGCCTGGGCGACAGAGCAAGACCCTGTCTCAAAACAAAAATAAAACAACAAAAAAAACCCAAAATGCTATGCTGTAAGGAATGCAACTACTTTCACTGATTCTCTTAAAATCTGACACCTGTGGCAGAGCCCCTCGGTGGGGGCGTCATTCCGCTGCTGGGCACCAGCTCAACACACCCACCCATCAGGTCATCTGGACAAGCTCAGATAACGTGGAGAATATTGGAATATCGAAGCCTGCATGTTGATATAATATAGGGAAAGGGAGATGAACATTCCTGAATCCTCAGCTCCCAGGAAATGTCACACTCTCTCCAGATAGCCTCTGGCTGAATCTGGAGGTGGTGTGGCCAGAGGGTCTTTCATCTGAGTTAAACTGAAACTCAGACAAGAGAACAGAACGGTGTAGGGGAGTCAGTTGGCTATGAAAGATTGCTGTTGTTGCAGCTCCTAAACCCAGAGAGAAGGAAGGAGACAGCCAGGGACTCCGGTAGGTCGAGGCTCGAGGACCCCTCCTGCTGCACGGGGAGCCTTACTCTCCCCGGCTTCCCAGCCCCCACCCGTCATGGTCCCTGCGGCGCACACAGTCTGCTGGCCAGTGGCTGGGGAGATCCAAGGCACTGCTTCATCCTGGTCTCCAGAAAGATGAGCTCCCTAAACCGAAATGGCATCTCTTCTATGCAGCAGCTCACTGCTGCCCCCTTCTTAAAGCCCACTCCCAGCGCCTCTGGGCATCCACCCTGTACCCACACTACTGTGACAACTCAGGGCAGGGGGAAAAAGGACAAGTATCTATGGACTCAAGGATCACAGAGCTCCTCACAAAAAGAAGGGATGGGACATTGCTCACGATTAAGTGCACTCCCAATGTCAGTGCACATCAGGGTAACGGCAAAGTCGGTAACCTGGATTGAAAGTGCAGAAGCCCCCTAGCCAAAGCTTCTGCATCCCCCAGGACAATCCTGATCTCAAATATTCTGTCCCCCAAAGCTGCTGAAATGCTCCAGTGTTTCTGATCTTTAGGGGCATCTCAACACCACCTCTCCGACTGTCTCTCACTCCCGGAAGCGGCGGGCTTGCATCTTTCAGATAGGGGCTACTTTAATTTGCATACGGTGGTCCCTGCAATTCAGAGTGAATGTTTATCTGCAGTGGCCAGCGATGTCTCTGGAGGAGGAGAGAAAAGGGATGGACATTAGCTGAAGATTGCAAATGTTGGGCTGTCTCAACAATGGGAATGATGGGTGCCGGAGGCCAGGAGGCCTGAAAGTTGAGAACGTGTTTCCGGGCCTCGTAGAAGCAGGGGTTTGTGGCACAGGAGTGTGTGTTGCGGGGGCGGTGACCCGGATGGGAGCTTGGTGTAAGCTGATGATGTGGGGCCTTGAACACCCAGCCTAGCAGTGCAGACTTGATGCTTTATGCCTGTGTCACCGGAAAAACCTACTGTCCTCCCAGGTGTGAACAGATGTTCCCTGAGGGATGGGGGCTGGGTCCCATTCTCCATCCTTCCTTGTCTCATTCTGTTACCTGGAAGTCTGGCCTCTACGAACCACGTGATCTGGACTTCCATGGCCTTTGGCTTTGGGTTGGATTCAGTCGGTACGGGGATTGGGAAAGGAAGAAGCCAGCGCATTTGTTGCCGGGCTCCTTGCTGCCATGCTGTTGTGAGTTTCAGGCAGTGCCCCTCCCAAGTTCATACCTGGGCCAGGCTGGGCTCTCCACCCACGCGGTGAAGCCTCAGGTGGGAGCAGCTTCGCTCTGCTGCCAGCCCCCGGTGCCTCATCATCCCCTTGCTGGTTTTCTTGCTCTGTTTGGCCTTTTGTTGACAGTCCTCACAATGACTCCTTTCATGAGCCATCTGTTTCCTGCCAGGATCCCAGTCAAGGAAATTTGGGGGACACGCCTGAAAATTTGCAAAGCTTATTAGCATCTTAAGGCTCCAAAAAGTCCTGCAGTAAAGAAACCCTTAAATTTTGTTTGGTCTACAAAATGCTTTTTAAATTTTTTTCATGGAAAATATTCCCTGAAATGCAATTAATTCTTCCAGAGTGTAGGAAGTGCTGCTATAAATGAAGGGTCATTTGAGGAGGGGAGCGACCACCTCAAAGCGATGCTTTGTGAAAAGCTGTTTGACCACTGGTAAGGATGGATTGGGAAGAACAGAAACAGGGAGATCAGAAAGGAGCATGCGTAATAAATAGTTTCAGCACAAAGGTGTGGTTTGGGTCACGGCAATGGGAAGGAAGGGACGTGAACAGGCTTTCCTGGACCCCTTCCACCAGCCCCCACGAGGCTGGGCAGCGACTGTGGCCTGCAGCAAGAACAGAGCCTCTGCCAATGGTGAGTTCGGTGATTCAGCCTGATATCCTCTTCAATTATTATTTTTATCATCAAATTTCATTTTACTGGAATTCTTATTAGGAACACTCAGAAAATACTACCTACGATGCAAAAAGTGGACAGGGCCCAGAAGTAGAATGAAACCTGCTCATTAAATACAGTCAACTCTTTCTCGCCAGTGGTTGTACAATTCAAAAACAGCACCCATTTTGATGAGAAAACTGTAGATTTTAATAACTGTGATGACCTGTTATTAAAGAGGAATTAGGACGCTGAGGAGTATGTTTGGAGGGCAGTGGGTAGACAGCCCCGGTCTCATGTTAGTGGGAAACTGCCTTTTTCTCAAGACTGTCCTTTGTCGAAGGTCTTAATTTATGAGGTTTTTGTGTCAGTAGAACTTTTGCCACGTCCTTCAATAAAACTAGCACTGCCCTATCCTCCTGACAAACTCCGAGGACCACAGTTATCCCCGCAGCCCCTCTCTGCCTTCCTTAGCAGACCAGGGAGATGACACAACCACTCTGTCTTCCTGTGTTCACAGTTCTGCTTAGTATTTTTACCTTAATTGAACTTTTTCACAGAAATCCAGATATAGAGCTGAGAACCCCAGGCCTCCCAACAGATGCGTTGTTAAGGTGGTATAATCAATTCTCAATTATTTTCAACAAGGAAAGGAAGCATTAGAGCTGGTATCAGAGGACTCCAGGAAGCCTGCTCAGCAGGCTGGAGTTGCAGAGGAGGGACTCAGGGGCCAGGCACACACCCTGCAGGCACTAAGAGTTCTTGGTCGGACAAAAGCCTAAAGGATACCTTTCTTTCTTTTCTTTTCTTTCTTTCTCTTATTCCTTTCTTTCTTCCCTCCTTCCCTTCTTTCTTTCCCTCCCTTCCTTCCTTCCTTCTTCCTTCTTCCTTTCTTCCTTCCTTTCTTTCTTTCTATCTCTCTCTCCCCTTCTCTCCTTCTCTCCCTCTCTTTCTCTCTTTCTTTCTTTTCCGAGTTTTGCTCTTCTTGCCCAGGCTGGAGTGCAATGGCATGATGTCGGCTCACTGCAACCTCTGCCTCCCAGGTTCAAGCGATTCTCCTGCCTCAGCCTCCTGAGTAACTGAGATTACAGGCGCCTGCTGCCACACCCAGCTAATTTTTTTGTATTTTTAGTAGAGACAGGGGTTTCACCGTGTTGGCCAGGCTGGTCTCAAACTCCTGACCTCAGGTGATCCGCCCACCTCGGCCTCCCAAAGTTCTGGGATCACAGGCATGAGTCACCATGCCCAGCCAAAAGAAGCCCTCTCTAAGTGGTTTGGATCCAGGGGATATAGCCTTCCTGGAGAAGAGCGCATGGGTTTTGAAGACACAGTGGCTGTCTCCAATACCCAGGATAGTCTTGGGAAAAAGCAAGAGGGCTTATTCCCTGCAGCTCTGAAGAGCGGCCTAGAACAAATGGTCAAAATTCTAGAGTGCTATGAGGCCAGGTGCAGCGGCTCACAGTGTAATCCCAGCACTTTGGAAGGCCTAGGCGGGAGAATAGCTTGAGCCCAGGAGTTGGAGACCAGTGGGACAACATAGTGAGACTATGCCTCTACAGAAAATTTTTTCAACTTATCCAGGTTTGATGGCACCCACCTATAGTCCCAGCCACTGAGAAGAGTGTGGCAGGAGGGTCCCCTGAGCCCAGGAGTTCCAGGTTACAATGAGCTATGATCTCACCAATGCACTCCAGCCTGGGCCACAGAGTGAGACCCTATCTTAAAAAAATAATGCCATGGTACTATGGACTCTGGATGATAATGATGTGTTGATGTAGGTTCATCGTTCATCCATTGTAAAAAATGCACCGCTCTGGTGGGAGATGTTGATAACTCAGGAGGTTACTCTGTAGAAGGGGCGGGGAGACAGGTGGGCAGAGAGAACACAGGAAGTCTCTGTACCGTTTGAATTTTGCTGTGAACCTAAAACTGTCCCCTGTAAAAATAAAGTGTATTTAAAAAAATGATAGACTTGGGCCAGGCATGGTGGCTCACGCCTGTAATCCCAGCACTTTGGGAGGCCGAGGCAGGTGGATGACCTGAGGTCAGGAGTTCAAGACCAGCCTAACCAACATGGAGAAACCCTATCTCTACTAAAAATACGAAATCAGCCAGGAGTGGTGGCACATGCCTGTAATCCCAGCTACTTGGGAAGCTGAGGCAGGAGAATCACTTGAACCTGGGAGGCAGAGGTTGCGGTGAGCAGATATCGTGCCATTGCACTCAGCCTGGGCAAGAAGAGCAAAATTCTATCTCAAAAAAAAAAAAAAAAAAAAAACCGGCTCAATTTTCCTTGAACTAAAGGAACCTCCTGGGATCTGTGGCGTCTCACAGAGGGTTGATAATAACAGTAGCACAGATCTGACTTACCACTGGGAGTTGATTATAAATCAGTTCCACCTGCATTTCAATAGACAGCAGCTCTTCTTAACTCTTCAGGAAAAAGAGGGTAGCCCTCTCCAGTGATCTCAAATGCATAATACGCCAAAGTTTGTGTAAAAAACAAGATACATAAGCCCGCTTCCAGAAAAGCCTTCTAGTACCTAAAGGCGGTTAACATCTTTCCTTGTCACAACGCCCAAAAAGTGGTCTAGTCCATTTTTCTCAGGAAAAAGATGGATCAGTTTCCAAATTCTAAATCTTCATGTCCAAGGGACTGGGTGAAACAAAAAATCTGATCTTCACAGAGCTCTTCTCAATGGGAGTGAAAAAGCGTTCCAGGCCTGGAGAGCTTCATGAGTCAGTTCAAGGCTATTAGGTTATTTATGGTTTGAGATCATCAAATACCACACTCGTAAATTAGTCAAAGAGATATAAACATACACACACACTTCCTTTTTAAAGGAAGGAAGGATCTGTAAACAGACTTCTACAGCTCTTCCCGGCTGCTACAGACCAGTCTGTATTGACAAGGTATAGATGACACAGGACAATGGGAGATTTAAGTGCCCCCCAAAAAGCAATTTTCCTCACAAACCTCCAGACCATAAGGGCTGAGATGATGCACATTATATGGTTGCTTAAAATGGGATGAAGCCGGAGTGGTGGCTTATACCTGTAATTCCAACACTTTGGGAAGCCAAGGCAGGAGAATTGCTTGAGCCCAGAAGTTTGAAACCAGCCTGGACAGCATAGCAAGACTCCATCTTTAAAAAAAAATTAAAAATTAGCTGGGGGTGGTGACACATGTCTGTAGTCCCAGCTATTCGTGAGGCTGAGGTGGGAGAATCTCTCAAGCTCAGGAGATCAGGGCTGCAGTGAGCTGTGATGGCACCACTGCACTCCAGCCTGGGTGACAAAGCAAGACCCTGTCTCAAAAAATAAAAATAAAAACAAAAACCCTTGGGGTAATTCGAGAGTATAGGGACATAGGTTAGACAACCTCCCACCAACCTTTCCAAGCTTAAGATTTCATGAGACCCCCGCATCCCCACCACCCCGCATCTGCAGAGTCACCAAGTTGAAAGCAAGCCCTTGAGTTATAGAGCAATGGTCCCGAGGGAACTGGAGTCAGCAGCAATATAACTGCTCGATGAAAAGTGAGCAGACCGTGGGCAACAAAGAAATAAGAATGAAATAAAGTAAAATAAAATAACTGCTGGAACGTGCAGTCTTTATGCCTTTCCATTTGAAAGCCAACACATCTGCTAACTCACTGGTCTTCAGAGAAAACCCCAATTTATAGATATGGATGTTGATGCTTCAAGGGTAGACAGATCGCTAAAGGTTGAAGAGTGGATAAGTATCCGTGCCAGAAAGAAAAGAAAAGTGCTCTGTCTAAGGCTGTGTTCAACAGCCAAAACACCTACTCAAGTCGAGGCATTGGCAAACAAAACGATTCCATGGGCTGGTTTTCAGCATGTGGGCACAACAAGCCAGTGGATTCACCATTTGTTTTCCACCAGGTAAAGCAGCATCGTGTGGGGCGGTTTAAGTTGGCTGAGCTCACTCCATGGCCTTCCAGCTGCTGAGAGCCCACCTCCCAGCCGGAATCTCTTTGCTCCTTTCCAGAGGCCGAACAGTGATTCATCAGAGGACCGGCTGCTTAGAGTCGAGACTCCTTAAAGCGGTCTGTGGGAAGGAGTGGCGTTCATTTTCCTGAGCCCTGGTGATCCTAGAGTGGTCTGGGAAGAGCGTGTATCGACCTCTGTGTGCCGGGCTCAGCTGCGTGCCCGGCTGAGTAAGGACAAGATTGGAAGCCACGGCTCCTTTCTGGGATTTTGTGGAAAATATCTGACTGTTTCCCTTTACGCAGCCGAGTGTCCTAAACACTTTGTTAGTACGAAAGGTGGGCTAAGCATCTCGTGCGCCCCTCTGGCTAGCTCATATCTTGGAAGGAACAAAAATCAATAGAGATCTGATGTCCAGCTTGCCCGGAACAACTCTGGAAGAAGTTTCCAAAGGCAACAGGAAAGGAAGCTTTGCAGGTTTGTTAGGGTGACGGAGGAGGGCTCCAAGGCAGGGCTCATTCTACCCATGAGAAACCAAAGTCCTCAGGGAAGGAGGGAGAGGCTTGAGGTACCTGGACCTCTCTCTGTGGCCTGTCTCATCACCGTGGGGGCTCTGCAGACTCTTGACCGAGGCCTGCCTGGGTTGCTGTCTGTGCCCACAGGGAGATTCCACCTGGATTAAGCAGAGAGCTTCTAAGAGCTGTTCTGTATGTTTTCAAGAGAAAAGCAAGCATGTGGTAGAAAACAGAGAATAGGTCTCCTAAACAGGATCAGAGGAAGGGCAGGAGGAGAGAGAATGGTGATTAGCTGCCTGTGTCCTGCCAATTATTATATTCTCTGTTTATGTTTTCAGCAAGTGATTTTCCATTCTTGGGGAAGAGGCTGCAGTGAGGGTCACCAGGACTATCCCTCAGGCACCAGGAAAAATACAGACCCAAACAGAAGCAGTGTCTGCCCATGGGTCAGTGAGTGCCAAAATATCACGGGTCCTGTTCTGACGCGGGGTTCTCCTCCCTTGGGTATTTTTAAACATGTTTGTAATCCTTTCAGACCTGAACATGAAGACTTGGGTGATGCCTGGTCAGCCAAAGTCTGTCTGAAATGGGACAGTGTGGGTACTCCTCCCCTTGTCTGCTGGGACACTGTCCTTCCCTGGAGTTACTACTCTTCAAGACACTAGCCTGGTTGACAGCAAAGGTGGAAATACTGTCTCTTTCTCAGGGAAGCCTTCCTTGATTTCCCCAGACAAGCTTCTCCCAACAGAGCATAGTACTTAGTACCATTGTAGTACTTCATAGTACTTAGTACTTCATATAGTACTTCACGGTACTTAGTACCATTATAACCAACCAACTAATTAAATTGGGTGCTTATCCATTTAAACTTTGTCTCTGTGCTGTGTTATAAACTTTTAGAAGGGGGGACCCTGTCAATCCAGTGTCTCTCCAGCTGCTAGAACAGAGCCTGGTACACAAAAGGTACCCAGTGCCTACTTGTTGGATGAATGACTGAACAAACAAATGGCATTCTGGCCCAAGAGGACACTGTTACCTGGAGAGAAAGGATGCAGGCCCTGAATCTGTGGCTATTTGCTCATCCCCATTCTGAATGGCACAGCGGGTGAAAAGGCTTAGGATTCCTACAGACCAGGCTTCAAATCCCAGTTCCGCCCTGTACCAACTCTATGATGTCGGGAGAGTTTTCCTATCTCTGATCCTCAGTTTTCTTACCTGTGAAGTCGGGGAGAATAACAGCACCCACTTCAATGACTTGCTGGTATAAGGTACCAAGCACAGTATCTGGCACATAGCAGGTGCTAAATAAACATCAGTTTCCCTGGAAGGTCCAGAAGGGAGAATAAATTGCACAATGGCTATAAGTGTAGAAGGGTAGTTGAGAGGGTTTTAGCTAGCAAGGCGGTCCTTCTGGGAGAGACATCCAGCTTAGCATGTACAAGATATCTAGATCAGCATGTACCAGACATCTAGCTTAGCATATATAGGTCACGCATGAACCAGGCCTAGCAGTGGGGAAGACACTCTCACCTGTCCAGCCCAGTTAGTGGGGAACAAACTCCTTGAAAGAGATGAGGCTGTGATATCGTTGGCCAGGCGCGGTGGCTCACGCCTATAATCCCAGCACTTTGGGAGGCCAAGGTGGGTGGATCATGAGGCAAGAGACCGAGACCATCCTGGCCAAGATGGTGAAACCTTGTCTCTACTAAAAATACCAAAACTGACCAGGCGTGGTGGCAATCGCCTTTAATCCCAGCTACTTGGGGGGCTGAGGCAGAAGAATTGCTTGAACCCAGGAAGTGGAGGTTGCAGTGAACGGAGATCCCGTCACTGCATTCCAGCCTGGTGACAGAGTGAGACTCCATCTCAAAAAAAAAGAAAAGAAAGAAAGCGATGAGACTATGGTGGTGTCTTTTAAACTACGCACAAGAGGGCCATAGAGCGGAGGATGCTCATTCCACAAAGTTCGCAAACCCAGAAAGACAACCGTTAGTCTCTGTGTCTGAAGCAGAGCTGGGCCCCAGCCCTCTGGGATCCCCATGATGCTCTTCTTCCTACGAGTCTTGCTGTGACCTGGGCAGGCCCAACCCCCAGTCTCAGGAGAGACGAGGGACAGGGGGATGGGGCAGGAGAGGGGAGGTAGGAAGAGAAGGTGAGGTGTGGGCACATTAGCATGGAGCCAAGCAGGACAAGGAAGCTAGAAGAAGTGTGGGGAGAGGCTGCAAGGGATAGGTCTGAGGCTGGGGAGTGACATGTGACATGGAACTGAACGTGTCATGTGTGATCATGCATCCATCTTTTTTCTTTTTAAAAGATGAGGTCTTTTCTCTGTTGTCCAGGCTGGAGTACAGTGACATGATCATAGCTCACGACAGCGTTGAACTCCTGGGCTCAAGGGATCCTCCTCCCCCAGCCTCCCTACTAGCTGGGATTACAGGTGCATTCCATTATGCTGGAATAGTTTTGTTTGTTTTTGGCAGAGATGAGGGTCTCACTACGTTGCCCAGGCTGTTCTTAAACTGCTGGCTTCAAGCAATCCTCCTGCCTCAGCCTCCCAACATGCTGGGATTATTAGGCACGCATCTGTCCTTTAAACATGCAAATTCTCTGTCCTTAAAATAGGGCTGGGAGCAGCTGAGGCATTGAGAAAACTGTCCCACTCGTGCATCCACTCACTCCTTCGCTTCCTTAGCAGACACTTATCAAGTCTTCACTTCATGCAGACAACGCGCTGCGGACAGAGAGATGGGCAAAGCAGACAGTCCACGGCCTCCAGAGAGTCCACGGCAGGAGAAAGCCCTCCATATCACAGTCACAGCTGCAGCGGCGCTGCACCTGGCAGGTGCTAAGAAGGGAAAGGAGAGGGCCTTCCAGGGGGCACAGGTTGGGGGTCCAATCCCAGGCTCCCCTGCTTCCACCTTTCTTCGGGTGACTTTGGTGTCCTGAACGGCCAGTCCTCTTCCTCCTGAGGAGGGAAAGGAGCAGGAAACCAATGATCTGTGTCTCGGCGCTGGTGATATCTGGGCCTGAGACCCAGAACAGCCGGGGCAGGCTTGAATACAGGGGCCCAGGGATGTGGTCCAGCAGCCTGGTGGGTCCCTCCCTGTCCCACCTTCCCCAGGTGGAAAGGACAAAAGGAACGCTGCTTCCCTGAGTGCTTCAAGGAATCCTCGCAGAGAAGGGCCTGTGGATCAGGGGTTCCCGACTCCATTTCATAGATCAGGAAACTCAGACCAGAGAGGGGAAGAAAGCTGGCTGAGAGTTCGCAGCTCTCGGAGGTGAAGTGGGAACCTGACTCACGAACGCTGTGGCCTCCTATCCCCAGGCGCTCTGCCTCCCGACCGGGCTTCCTGGGGCCCTGGCCAGCTTGCTTGGAGGTTTCCCAGCCACCCTGCCCACCCTCCCACTCAGCCACAGCTGGGTCCTGGATGAGCCCATGAGAAGAGGCCCCAGGACCCTCTAAAGCAGGCATCGGGGGCCGCCCCAGCCCTGAGTCAAATGCTGAGCTCTTGGCCAGGGGCAGGAATCTCCAGCTCCCACCTCCCTTCTGGCAGCAACAAGTGTGAGGGTTCCCCTCCCCCCGACCTCTATTCCATTGTAGCCGGGCGCTGCAGAGCAGCTGGCAAACACAGAGCCAAACACCTGTGTGCCAGATCTTACAGCTGCATGTGTGAAACGCGATCCGTCTGCAGTGCCTGTCACATGCCACGTCCGGTTGCTGCACTCGGGGCAGGTTGGAAGGGGATCCATGAGAGAGAACTTTCCGTGGCAGGATTTCAAAGCCCAGGCACCCACCCGTCCCCTCCCACCCCCGGCATTTTATTCGCTCCTCTTTTTTGGCACTCAGCGTTTCCGGCTGAGTTTGCCTCTCACTAACTCCTGAACGGTGACAGACCTGGGAGTTGGTGCCTCGACAGAGTGACACATGCTCCATGCGATAATAAAGCTACTTAGCGTGCCCCGAGGGCGCTTCATCTTCAAAGCGATTGTTTAACGACTTGCTCCGAGGGCTGCACATCTGGCTGAAACGTTCGCGGATCCCGGGTTGGTGGGTTACCTTCAAGGCTGGGGTCCCTGGGGGACACCCGGAGGCATCCTGCAATAGGGCTCAGCATCTCCTGCCCGGTGGGGCCTTCTCAGGCCCACGGCTGCCAATGTGTCTGGCCCAGAGTCCCGGGCTCTTCACCTGCTTCGCAGAGACATGCTCATTTGCTGCCAGAATCACTTTCAGGGCTTTGGTTGATGTTAACAATTCGCCTGCATATGGGAAAGGGAAAAAATAGGACATTTTACAGGTGCTAAAGAGGGTGGGAAGGGGAAGAAGACAAGAACCAGTTGTTTCCAGATATCAACTCACAGAATGTCTTTCCCCAGAAGGCGGCTTTGCAGGGGGATAACAGGTTTCCCCCTCTACCAACTAGGAGGCGTTTACCATGACGGAAGAGAAAAGAGGAAATAAAGTCCAACGCAGAAAAGCGGATCTCCCATATATCCATCTGACCTGAATGCCACAAGCTCCAGGAGACCTCAAATGTCTTGGGGTTTGGGCCTAGCCAGGACCTAGGAGATTATCATTACACAAAACAGACACCTGTCTATCAAACCCTAGTGCTTTACACGGGTTATCTTGTTTAATCATCCGATCAATCAATGAATGTTTTTTCAGTCAATCCTCAATACAACCTTACGCAGTCGCTTCTATTATGACTCCCAATTTACCAGGGAAAAAACCAAGGTTCGGGAAAGTCAGTGAACTTTAGTGAACCTGTGAAACGTTGTCTAGATAGTAAGGTGGTAGAGAAAGATCTGAGACCAGATCAGAGTTCTGGACCCCGAAGTGAATGAATAAGCCAGAACTCTGGTTGAATCTCCCCATAGTCCTAAAACACTAGGCTTGAGTGACGTCGGCCGGGGAGGGACCAAGTGCAGATTGACACACCACCACAACGTGCTCAAAGGAGAAAGCTCAGATTCATGTTTTCCAAAGTTCTCACCTCTCTCTCCTCAACTTTGCCTTCAACTAACCACATGGTGGAACCCCATCTCTACTAACAAAATACAAAAAGTTAGAGGGCATGGTGGCACATGCCTGTAGTCCCCCCTGCTCAGGAGGCTGAGGTGGGAGGATCACCTGAGCCCAGGAGGTGGAGGCTGCAGTGAGCTGAGATCGCACCACTGCACTCCAGCCTGGGCGACAGGAGCGAGACCCTGTCTCAAACAAAACAAACAAATAAATAAAAATAAATAAACAGATAAATAAATAGAATTCTAATTCCAGAAGTCATTTTCTATGAACCCAAATTAGATTTTTTACCTTTTCACTTTGAAAAATTCCACAGAAACTACATCTGTTGGCCCCGTCGTCCCTCTTTCTGCACATCAACTCCACTGTCAGCCCTGTTACCACGGAAGGTGGCACTTTCTTGGGCCTGTACAGAATGTAATTTTCACTTGCCCCTGGAAAATCAATATGGAAAGGCTCTAATTCCCCAGATTTTGATTTTTCAATAAAAACGTGAAAATGAAACTCTGCGGGATTGCAGCCAAAATGGTGCCCTTGAGCCAACCGCAGTCTGGAGGGAGACTCACAGAGAGTTTCAAAGAAAACTCCAACTTTTGACATTGTTCTGCTCAGATGAGGCATCAGATGGGAGGGGAAGCCAGTGGGGGCCAGGGGTCCATGAGGCCCAGCAGTGCTTCTCCCAGGAAGGCTTCTCACTCCGGAGGGATTCGGGGCAAAACTCTGCCTGTCCCACGGCACTCCTGACGGCCGGGATAGTAACGGGGAAAAGCTTAACTTTGGAACCAAGACATAAATGAGATAAAATTCGGTTTCTATCCTATAATGGCTACTTTCTGCTAAGCAGCTCTGATGATCTTATTTTCTCAACCCAAAGGAGGAGGAGAGAGGTTGAGGTTGTTGAATGAGCTCTCAGCACTGACATGAGGAGCCCATGAAACTATCTATGAGAAGGTGCCCCAAACGAAGCCTGGCTCAGAGTAGACCTTCAAGAGGGTGCATTTTCTTCCTGCCCCTGCCCGCTCCATCCCTATAATCGAGGCTAAACCACTGATACCCTTCGGTACATGGTGGTGTCAGTGGAACGCCACAGTGAGCTATTCACTGGGACCTTCGAATCCCCCCACAATGGTGACAGATGTAATGAAAATGCTGCCACCATTGGCTGGCTGGGTGTGGTGGCTCATGCCTGTAATTCCAGCACTTCGGGAGGCCGAGGCAGGCGGATCACAAGGTCAAGAGTTCAAGACCAGCCTGACCAACATGGTGAAACCCCGTCTCTACTAAAAATGCAAAAAAAAAAAAATTAGCTGGGCGTGGTGGCACGCATCTGTAATCCCAGCTACTCGGGAGGCTGAGGCAGGGAATTGCTTGAATCAGGGAGGTGGAGGTTGCAGTGAGCCGAGATCATGCCACTGCCTAGGTGATAGAGTGAGACTCCGTTTCAAGAAAAAAAGAACAAAGTTAAAATGCTGCCACCAATCTCCAGCCTCTGTGACCAGACACCCTCCAAAGCAACTTCCACACCTCTTTTGGTGGCCGTTTGGACACTGAACCCAGAGAAAGAGGAGCAGCCCCCAGCTCGAGACCTCATCCTGTAACAGGAGCCGGGCTTCCTGGCTGCTGCTGCTACTGCATGCCCCGGGACAGCTCGCCCCGAGCCAAGCGCAGTGCCTGCCTATAGAGTGTGAGTCCCAGGATGCTTGGCTGCTGCCACCTGATCCTGGGCGGCTCATGTAGCTTCTGTGTTCTTTAGCGTCCTCAGCTCTTCAACAGCTTCATAATAGTGAGGCATGCTCTGACCCGGCACAGTGGGGTTTAGCCAAGAGAAGCCTCCTGACAAGTTCAATGATGGGACAAAAAGAGAAGAATTTTAAAGAAGAAAACCACACAGCACTGAAGTTTGTCATTTCGCGCCTGTTTCTCTTGTGCCCCAAAGCAAAGGAAAGGGAATATTTAAGGCCCCCAAGATAACGCACACCCACTTCTCCAGGTCTCCTGGTGCCTCTCTGTTGAATACCGCTCAGTCTTATGAGTTGCTTTCATGCCAGCCCCCATAGCTTCCAAACCTATGACCTGGAGGCTGTGGGGGGCAGGAGGCAGGGGGAGACGGAAGGAATGGAGTGGAAGCCGGCTGTTTTCAGGGAACCACATGGGGTTTTAAAAGTGCCCACCCACCTCCACCTCCAGGTTCACCAGATCTCTATGCAGCAGGAGAGGGGTAATTCCTCAGGAGTTGCTCTCATCAGAAAATGAGGGGATGGATTCTAGAGGGGCGCAAACAATTGATGCCAAGTACAATATAACAGCATTGCTGAATTTTTTTAGGAAAACAAAAATAAGTAAGCAAGCCCACCTCCCCACACATGAATGGAACCGATTTGATTGACATGAAGAACTGGGGCCCTTTGAGGTAGTGTTTTCCGGCTAGGCATGGAGACGAGGACCATTGGCCACCAGTGGTTCGGGATTTCCCGAGTGAGAGTTGCCAGAGATGAATGAAGATTCAGCTGAGACAAGAGCCTCCTAAGCCACACCCATGGAGTTGCTCATCCAACCTTACCTAATAGCAAGAAGTTGGAAACAACCTAAATATCTATCAATAGAAAACTGACTAGGTCACACATACAATGCCATACTCCTACTCCATTAAAGACTATTAAGAATGGGCTGGGCACAGTGACTCACGCCTGTAATCCCAGCACTGTGGGAAGCCAAGGCTAGTGGGTCACCTCAGATCAGGAGTTTGAGACCAGCCTGGCCAACATGGCAAAACCCTGTCTCTATTTAAAATAATAATAATAATATAATAATAAAAAAAGGCTATTAAAATATGTTAAAGAGAAAAAAGAAAAAAAATGAGTTAGAGATTTACATATTTTGACATAGAAAGATGCTGCCATAATATAGTATCAAGCAAAGAAAGCAGTTGATATAAAATGTATGACATTATCCCATGTAGGTGAAAGGGAATCCACACATCTACAATGCATGTATGCATTGAGAGCTATCCTGAAAAATGTTCACCAAAATGTTATCGGCAGCTGCTTCAGGGATAAGATTTTGACTGATCATTTTTCTTTCTTCCTTGTTCTCTTCTGAATTACTTAACCGTTCCTTTTCTCACAAAGAGTACTTACATTTTTAGAAAAGCGCTATTAAAAATCCATCTCTATAAGAAGTAACTTTCATCTTTTTATCTCGGTGGAAGTTTGTGATTAAATAGTGAGAAGGGCATTGAACATCTTCTTGATCTTCCAAGATATACTCTGATTAATAGAGAATAAAGCCCTCTCTGATTTCCTAATATCACATAAAACACCGAGGAGAAGGGAAGGAAGGTAGGAGGTCATCAAAGGTATTTCCCTTGACTCTGACAAAGCCTCTGTCCCAACTCCCTCGCAAAGAAAGCTAAACTAGCATATATCTTATAAGGTCTGTTTTCCATGGCCATCTCCTCCCCTTTTTCCTTTAGTACTTTTATTCAAACATGTACTGAACAGATGGGATATGCGAGACCTTCTTTTGGGAACTCATCACCTCGTCTGGGGCCTATGCTTCGTTTCAGGCCTATTACTTAAAACAGTCACGGAGGCCAAGGTCATGGTGAAGGAAGCTGACTACCCACCTGGGGTCTTGTTGTCTATGGAGTGAGTCAGCACTGATGACAGAGCATCTGAGGCCTCTCAGAGTGAAGTGCATTTGGAAAGTGGTCCCTCCTCTGTGCTCACACGTAATCTGGAGAGTCAGGTTGTCATCATTCACTCAACATCCATTCACTCCGAAGCAGTGAGCCTGGTACAATCTCTGCTCTCAAGGAACTTCCATCTTAGCAGGAGAAGTTGAACAATCAGACACACACATACACTTCAGAAGGTAGTAAGTGCTATGCAGGAAGGCCGAATGGGGTAAGGAGAAGGAGTGACGGGGTGGCTGGTGCTGGGCAGGGTTGTCAGGAAAGTCCCCTTGGATAAGATGACCTCTCAACAGAAATCTGAGAGACGTAGGGGAGTGAGGATGGGGACGCATGAGGAAAGAACATTCCAGGCAGGGGACAGTAGCGCAAAGGCCCTGTAGGAGTGTTTGCTCAACGCATTCCAGGGACGACGAGCAGAGCAGATCGGTGAGGCTGGAATGCAGCTACCAAGCAGAGTGGGTGGGAAGCAGGTCAGCCAAGGGAGAGGGGCCCAGCCCCCCCAGCTCTGTGGGCTGCTGTGAGGA
Source organism: Cacajao melanocephalus (assembly GCA_963573385.1). Classification (NCBI taxonomy): domain Eukaryota; kingdom Metazoa; phylum Chordata; class Mammalia; order Primates; family Pitheciidae; genus Cacajao; species Cacajao melanocephalus. The sequence continues at coordinate 17,341 of CAUYLG010057289.1, forward strand.
CGTCCTGAGTGGGATGGGAAACACTAGGAGAGTTGGAAGCAGTTACTTGATCTAACACAGTGGAGGCTGCATTTTTGTTCTTTTTTTTTTTCAAGGCAGGGTCTCACTCTGCTGCCCAGGCTGGCATGCGGTAGCACGATCACAGCTCACTGCAGCCTCAACCTCCCGATCTCAGGTGATCCTCCTACCTTAGCCTCCCAGGTAACTGGGATTACAAGCATGCGCCACCACACCCAGCTAATGTATTGTAGTTTTTGTAGAGGTGGGGTTTCGGCATGTTGCCCAGGCTGGTCTCAAATTCCTGGGCTCAATCCATCCACCCGGCCTGTCTTCCCAGTGTGCTGGGATTTCAGGTGTGAGCCACCATGCGCTGGCCATGCGTTTTGTTTTTTCTAGAAACAGTGGAGAAAAGAAGAAAAGATACCAAATAAATAAGAATTAAGAGACATTATTTTTTAAAAGAAAGAGACTGTCCAAAAGGGCTCTAAACGCCGCTGTGGGTTTCCTACTTTGCATAACAGTAATTCTAGTTACTGTGTACGAATGAATGCCTTTTCCCAAAACACGTCATAAACAGTATTCAGGAGTCTTGGAAAGCAGAAGTTGCCACAAGATGACAATAGGAGCTTGAGCAAACCGGTAAGTCCCGGTGAGTCCCCGGGGACTCGTCGTTCCTCCTTTACCAGAGCAAACGGCACTTCCCTCTTCCTTCTCTGAACCCGCCTGAAAGACGAGAATGAGCCGGAGGTGGACCCTTGGTTGGTGCAAAGGATAACAAGCTGCAGCTTTCTCTCTTTAAGTCCAGAGTCACCCGTCCTGTCACGTTTTATTTTTAGCACTAAATTCATTTTTAAAATCTATTAATAATAAAACTATTAAAAAATAACAATAGCTAATATTTATTAGGTATCTACCGCATGCTTTACAAATGTTACTAGTTTGAATTGTTATTAAGAATGCTTTTCATCCAACCATCAGGGCATGGAAGAAAAGAGGGGAAAAAAAACTTTCAAATGCTGCTGTGATCCCCATTTTAGTGCTCAGGACATTGAGAGGTGCAAAGGCTAAAAGAACCTGTACCCAGTTTTACCTGTGGTTCATAGCAGAGCTGGAATTTAAACCCACTGCTGTCTGAATATAAATCCTATGTTCCTAGCCAGTAAGCTATACTGCCTCTAACCAATGTGCAGGGCCAGAGTCCAGCAGGGATATACAAGCATGGATACTAGTTGCTTGAATTCAGAAGCTAGTGGGGAGCCAAGACCAACATAGAGAACCAAAGAGGGGGAGGGTAGCCGTGTAACTGTGAGAGTGGTCAGACTCCAGAAGGAAGGCTTTGTTGTTCACTGCCACCTACTCACTGTTGCCGTGGGTAGGAAGCAGATCTAGCAACCCTTCAAGCGATGTGCATGCAGGTGTGAGAACGTGTGTGTCTACACTCAACGTGGGCCAACTAGGAGTAAACCTTCTTCCGCTGGTAAAGAAAGTGTATCTGGCTGGGTCTGGTGGTTCACGCCTGTAACCCCAGCACTTTGGGAGGCCGAGGCAAGCGGATCACTTGAGGTCAGGAGTTTGAGACCAGCCTGGCTAACATGGTGAAACCCCGTCTCTACTAAGAATACAAAAATTAACTGAGCGTGGTGGCATGCATCTGTAGTCTCAGCTACTCGGGAGGCTGAGGTGGGAGCACGAACCTGGGAAGCAGAGGTTGCAGTGACCTGAGATCGTGCCACTGCATTCCAGCCTGGGCAGCAGAGTAGGACTGTCTCAAAAAAAAAGTATGTTTGGACGCCTAACAGCGACTAAGTTCTTGGCTCAAGAAGCCTGGAGCTTGATAAGGCGAGTCCTTAAGTAGCTTTTTCCAGCAGCTGCTATGTATGGAGCACTGATTCTGACCCACGTACTCTTCAAGGCACCTGCCAAACATTAGTGTCATCCAGTCCTCACTGCCTGGGGAGCTGGTTTCTCCATCTTACAGACGAGTTGAGTAAGGTGACCAAGGTCTTACAGCTTAGAGATGTAAGAGCTGTGACCCTATCCCAGTTGGTTCAAAGCCAGTGACTTAATCTGATGTGTGCTTCCTAATTTCTAGGCACTCAGAGTATACTCAGGGTAGTATAAGCGGTGTGTGGGTGTGCGTGTGTGTGTGAGAGAGAGAGAGAAACAGGGAGAGTGAGCTCCAGTAGGCACGGAAAATCCAGGCAGAGAGCAGGCCTAGACTCGTCCCCTTGAGCAGTGCTCACAGAGGAGAGAGGTTTGAGGTTTTAATCTCATCTGAAATTCTGCCACTGTTTATTGAGCTACCTTGTACAGTCATTCTCAGAACAAAGCTTTTGCTCAAAGAAGCCCACACCTTCAGGCTGGGCAGGTGTGTCTGAGGCTGGGTTTCCAGGCCCTTTGGGCAGCAGCTGTACCCAAGACCTCCACGGATGCCTCTTCTGCCTCCCTGCCCTGCTCCACTCATCTGGGCTCACAGGATGGGCTCAGCTCTCTAGATTCTTCATCCAGGGTCTCATCCCACCCCTGAAGCTCAGGGAAGATGGTCGGCAATGGTGAAATCACCAAGATGCTGGAAAGAGACGCTCTGGTAGGTCCAGGACTCATGACCAAAAAGACTCTAAAGTCCTTTCCTTTCTACAGGTTCCTTCTGACCTCGAGGACGATGGCCTCTTAACTTCCAACCTTCGAATGCATCCAGACGTCACTTATTGAGCACCTACAAGTCCTATTTCTTATTTGTTTTTTTAAAAAGAAAGAAAGAGAGAAAGAAAAAAAGAAAGAAAGAAAGAAAGCAAGAAAGAGGCTGGGTGCAGTGGCTCATTGCTGTAATCCCAGTACTTTGGGAGGCCAAGGAGGGAGCATTGCTAGAGGTCACAAGTCTGAGACCAGCCTGGGCAACATAACAAGACCCTGTTTCTGAAAAAAAAAAAAAAAAAAGAAAGAAAGAAAAGAAAAATAAAGCAAAAAAAAAGCCAAGTATGGTGATGCCACATTAGCCAGGAGCAGACCTGTAGACCAGCTACTCAGGAGGCTGAGGTGTGAGGATCACTTGAACCCAGGATTTCGAGGATACAGTGAGTTATATGATCGTATGATCATACCGCTGTACTATACTCCAGCCTGGGTGACAGGGCAAGACCCAAGACCCTATCTCAAAAAAAAAAAAAAAGAAAGAGAGAGAGATAATATTTATTTCCTCTTACATGTAAAAGGTTTTGTCTGTTCACGTTGGTATATGACCTTGTTTGCTATGAGTGGGCATCTGAAAATCTTAATTTATGTGGGCCAATTTAAGCTGATCTGAAAATTTTAGAAGGTTCCTGTGTATTATAAAGCATCCAAGTATGATCCTCTTTATGTAAAAGGGAACCCACACATTGCCACTGTATGTATGCATTGGGGGGTATCCCGAAATGTTCACCAAAATGTCGTGTGTGGTGTTCTTCAGAGGATGAGATCTTGAGTGGCTTTTTTTTTTCTTTTTTCCTTGTTCTGTCCTGTATTGTTTAGGAAAGTGCTAGGGAGAGAAAGGTAACCACCATCATCTACTCACTCTTTTAAAACCTTCCCACTGGAGCACCCACTGACACAGAGGAGAGTCAATCTGAGTGCCTAGCATAACCCAGCAAAAAGGCAGATTTCTTTGAAGGCTTGTGTTAATTGTTCAATGTCATGCCAATGTTTTATTATACTCCACAATATATTGTTTAAGCCTAAAAGTGTTCTTGGTTATTTACCATCAAGCAAAGTTAATGCTCCAGGAAAATTCTCCAGGTTTACCCTGTGGCTTTCTCCACGTCTCCGGGGTAGACTGCCAGGACTTCTAGAACTAGGCAGCAAGGAGGTGACAGCCAGTCCCAATCAGGGATCCATGGACTTTCCGATTCTCTGTTAGTCTCCTATTTCAACTGTAGAAAGCTCCCTGGCAAGAGATGGCAGGGCTCTTTAAATCTGGATGTGCCAGTCAGGAAGGCTTGAAATGGGCTTTATTAAAAAGGGGTTTTAGAATTCTTTAACTAGGGGTGCTCAGGAAAACTTGCAAGCTCTAGAAAAATCTGTTGCATTAATAATTCCACTTCAATCCTTGATAAGGCCCTATAGCTATCTCAAACATGCCTCTGGCCCCTTGGACTAAGAGTCTGTGCTTCTTGACTTTTGTTCTATTTTCTGGCTTTTCAGGACAGGCAAAGCCTATTTGACCAGTCAGGTGAAGCTAGTCTTTAAACCCTAATGACCCGAATTAGCCATGTTGAGAATAACAGCTGATACCACTGACAGTAGCCAAGACACAGCCCAGAGTGATGCATGACCTAAGCCGTCACCCAACTATGGCCAATGCATAGCCCAGCCCTTGATGGTGTATGATGCAGGAATAGTCTCATGTACCCTATTTTCAGGCGATAGGTGTCCTACTTTGGGATTATCGCACAGCTGATACAGATGGAAAAGTCTATTGGGTGCCTATAAAAATGTTCTGGTCTGCTTTCTAGTTCTCACCTTATGTCTGACAACATGATTTAATTACTGAGGTTGAAACAAAGAGTGGCTCTGGCCCATTTATACTGGAGAGTGACTCAGGCAAGTTCTCACAGACTTTGACACACATCACCATTCCATTGAAATGTTTCTGGGAGTCTCAGGACAAGCAAAGTCCCTTTAAAGTTGGTTCTGTTTCTGTGAAGACTATTAAAACAGACATGGCCTTCTTGGTTACTTAATTAAATTTTGTCAATTAAATAAAGACATTTTAAAATAAATAAATAAATGTACATGAGGGCATCTGATGCTGTTCCTTACGCTTTCCCTCTATCTGACATGTGGTCACGGTCATGCTATATAAACGACAGTAATAGGACCTTTGGTGGGGTGCTGGATTGTTCAGCCATCAGTACAAAAGGGCTTTGGCAGCAAGAGAGAGAGCAGAGACATTAAGCAGAAATATTGCAGTCAACTTGCTTTTTCTCGTTAAGATGGTGATAATAGAAGGATGGAAGTAACACATTGTCAAACGCACAGAACCGTGGCTCCTCACACACTTGAAATACTATTGATGTCTGAAATCACCTGATCTAAAAAGAAAGAAAAAAGAAACACAGAAAAAAAGTTTTCTTTAAACTGGATTTTTAAAGGGTAAACATGCGCTATTTTCTAGAAGTTAATAAGTCACTCAGTGACTTTGGTTCTGGTTTCTGGAAGAACCTCTCTTTGGATTAGGATCAGTGAAGAATGCGTTCGGCCGCACATAGCAGAAAAGATTGCTGTAGACGCTGAAAGGACTGGGGCCTCACACAGGGAAAGAAGTATGGAGGCTGCAGGCAGGGCGTGTTCCCTTACTCAGTGACGTTCTTGGGGACCCAGGTTCTTTTCATCTTTCTACTCCCCACTTATTCTTAACATCACCAGGTTTTCCATCTCATTTACTGAACGTCATCGTATACTTTGACATCTGCATGCTAGGAGGAAGAGCAAAGGGTGAAGAGAGAGCTTCCCCTTGGTAAAGCTTTCTCGTTTGACTTAAAAAGTCTATATTCTCCAAGGACCTCTTCCCATATCTCATGACCAGAACTGTGTTCAATGGATTCCATCCGCTGCACAAAGGCTGAGAAAAAGAGTCTTGTTAGCTGTGTTGCTATCCCATATAAAATTAGACTCTCTAAGTGTGGATGCCTGAGGGAGATACAGATGGTGGATGAACAATGAGCAGTGTCTGTCGCAGTGGCTGGGACCTGGCAAGGAATCTTGGTACCTGCGTAAAACTCAGGATCCATCCTTCCAAACAATGCGAATGGTTTTCCACGGGGTTTGCCACCAAACAGTGGCTACGGTAACATGGCGTCTGAATAAGGGCAACCAGGTCCCAAGGTCTGTGATGCCTATGGCTTTGAATGAGGAAAAGAATAAGATTCCAGCTGCATCCTCTTATTCCAACCTAATGGTACTTAATGAAATCATTAGCACGCATTACCAGTAAGGTGGCTCATTCATATGGCTCCTATTAAAATACATAGCTTTCACTTACAGCTAAGTAGGGTAGGAGATTCCTTTTCTCTGTCATTCATGCCTCTTTCTTCCCATGCTGAATGTTACACCAGGCTACTTAAATTCCCTTTTTCCAATGATTTAAATAACTGACTACACTTCTCAGCACTTCTTCTCAGCTCTCAATCTTGTAAAAAATTCTATTCTCCCAATCTGCTTAAAGAACTCTCTAGAATTGTGCCCGGCGTTGTTCCTCATACTTCCATTTGGGGAATTTTCTGTTCAGGACCTGTGGGCTCAGCAGACTTCTGAACAACATCAATAGGCTGGGGCATAAGGCTCAATATTCACATATTTCAAAGTCAGTACTGGCATCCATAAGCACTACTTTACAGATTATTCAAAGCTCATGATTTGCTTATAGTTGGTGATTTTATTTTAAATTTATGGAAGATTGCACAGTATAACTTATAAATCTTACTATAGGGATTTATAAATGCTGGGCTAGTTTTTTAAAAATAATAGCTGTACACAATCAAATTGTATTTAGTTTATACTTGGTTATGACCTCCAGATCTCATAAAAATGCTCCTCTACATAACCATTCATTTTCTATCTTGAAACTGGGATATTGTGATTTCTGATTCTAAGTACACAAATCCACAGGCAAGAGAAAACATCTATTAAAAGAAAGAGAGATTATTTCTAGTTGCTACTTTTCTCCATTGCATGAGAAAGTGGTTCACTCATTCTTGGGAAAGGACAATCTTTTCCAGAACAAATGAAAATATTTCCTCAATAAGGTAAATATAAGAGAATGGCATATTTGATGGCTGACTCTTTCCCGCCCTCGAGAAAAGCAAACCAGCCATAAGTGATGAAAGCAGGTTTTGAGTCCAGGTAGTCTTGTTCTAGACCACCACCCTACACTGTGGGGTTCTCACCATCCAACATGGAGACCAAAGGGCACCCCTAGGTATCCCATAAAGGGATGAGGAGGGGCTCTCACACCTGTTCTTGGGAGAAGAGGGGAGTGTTGTTTGAACTGGGTGTCCCAGAGCACCCACACTGGGACCAAGGCGGGCAGATCCTACTGTCAACACGTAGAGTCAAAGGGAGAAATAGAAAAATAACAAGAAGACAAAAGTTAAGTGTAAAAGGCCAATCAATGAAATTGCTTTCTCATGTGTGAGCAACAGAGCTATAAAAAGAACTTTAAGCAGCTTTTCAGTCAAATCTTTACAATCTCTCCACCCAAGAAACAGCCTCAAAATTAAACTCTCCACTTTTTATTAAGGGCTAATTTTCATTCAGGTGTGTCCTTATTGTACGCCTCTCGGGTGAGAGTGATCCCCCACCTAGCTATCAGCCAAGTTAGGCTGGACAACCCAACATATATGCAGAGCTCAAGAAATCTTATTTAAAAAGAAGCTCTCTCACCAGCCTGTATTTCAGAAGTAGCGATCACACAGCCAGCCAAAGTGAAATTAAGAAATTTACATGTCATTTATTAATATCCTCCTTGTCTGTCAAGCAGCCTTCAAAAACATGTTTTCCTTCTTTCAAAAGAAGCAAATTGTAATGAGCTCATTCACACTAAGGAGCTCTGGCCAGGCTACGTTTCACCATGGGCATGCAGAGGGTAAACTTCCACAAGGGAACAGTGGCCAAATGATACATTCCTCTCTTTAGTCTAGTATCTAGAGCGTTCTTTCCTACATATGATGACTTATATCTTGTCTACAAAAGTCGTCTCCATTCCAGCATAGTCTATTTTGAAATCAAAAATATTTCAAGTTGCCAGCTTGGACAACATGGTAAGACACCATCTCTACAAAAAAAAGATTAAAAAAAAAAATGAGCCAGGTATTACGGCATGCTCCTGTGGTCCCAGCTACTCAGGAGGCTGAGGCAGGAGGATCGCTTGAGCCTAGGAAGTTGAGCCATGTTTATGCCACTGCACTCCAGCCTGGACAACAGAGCAAGACCCTGCCTCAAGCAAAACGAAACAAAATTTAAAATTCCAATGTACCTGGGTGTTAGATTAGAGGATTGTTGATTTGTTAGGTAGGATAATGATATTGTGGGTCTGGAAGGAAATGTCCTTATATTTTGGAGGTGCACAGTGAAACATTTAGGGATAAATGTAATGATATTTGTAATTCACTTTAAAATATGTTAGTAAAATTTTTTAATAGATAAAGTAAATGTGGTAAAATGTTACCGGTGGATATAGCCAAAAAAACGGTTAAGTGTCCACTAAACTTTTCTCTCTATAATGGTTGGGCAATGAAACATTTTCATAAGAAAAGATCAAAAACTGCAAGATGGAGCTTCCCTGAAAGCTTCCTGCTCCTCATCAGAGAACCTTCACCCTCTTCTGGCACCTGCAGCCATCCATAGCCAGGCCTCTCCATTTAAGCTCTGAAGCTGTTGAGGACCTTTCTCTATGTGCCAAGCAGCATTCTAAGCACTTATTAATTACGTCATTTGCTCCTCACCAAAGCCCTACGCGATAGCTAATGTAGCAACTATTATCCCCATTTTGCTGAGGTATAAACTGAGACCCAGAGGGGTGAATGTGCCCAAGATCACTCAGCTAGTAAGTGTCACAACCAGAATTTCAACCACGCCATCATTACTACATTAAACCACCACAGCCCATTAGTCACCTAAGGTCACAGTGCTTCCCTCATAAAGATGTTCCAAGGGGTTGGCCACACTTTCCCACCCTACATGATATTGATTACATTCTGGTAGTGCTCTTTCCACATGAGATAAAGGTTGTTTCCAACTGTTTCTTCTTTCCTGTATTTCTCTCAGAAACAAAGTCAGGGTCTGCTTCTTCATAGACACTGGATAAAGGTTTACTGGTTGCTTTGCTACCTGGTAAGCCCCTAAAACAGATACATCAAAGACTAGGCTGATAGCAATCCTCAAAACCTTCACCTTTGGCTAAAGATTCTTCTGTCTCCATTATTCAAGTATGAGCGATATAGTCCTCATTCCACAGGTGATAATCCTCCTCAGAGGGGTCCTGAACCCATTTCTGATGCCAACCTTGGTTTGTTCCTGCTTGACTCAATCATTACCAGAGACAACCGTGAATAAAGTAATGCATGTTTGTATGTGGACTCAAGGAACATGGCTGAAACTGGAACGTCTATCATCTATCTATGTATCTACGTATTTATGTATCTATCTATGTATCCATCTATTTCTCTGTCAGTCATCTTATCTATCTTTATCTATCTATCTCTATCTTGTCTATTGCTCTATCAATCATCTATCTATTGCTATCTTTCTGAATCTATGTTTATCCATTTATCTATCTTTTGGTATCCACCTACCCACCTACCTACCTACTGGCATGTGTGTAATTTTGATGGCTAGAAGCCAAGAAAAAGCCAGTGTCTTTTATTGTTAACTAGTTTATCTAAGGATATAGATTTTTGCAATTCATCTCAACTCCCTTAAACTAGAAACATGTACTTCAGTGGGCCTTTCAGTTGAACAAAGGTATAACAAAGATCCAATTTCAGAACGGGAAGCTTTGAGCTCACTTGATCAAACTGTGGTACATAACCACAGAAAAGCTTGCTCACAATGGCACATTCCGTTCTTACTTTTCTAAAAATGGGTTTAGATTATACGGCCTCTGAAAATTAGGTTCGGCTCTTGATTGGTATAGTTTTTCATGTATTTTTCAAGTGCTGGTTCACAGGAGAGGGAGAGCAGAGATTGGGGGTGGGGGGAATGGAGGAAGCCCATCACTTTAGGCAGGCAAGACTCCCTAAAAAAGACGAGACAAGGAGATTGTCTCATCTTTTCTGAGCCCATTCTGACCATTCTACAAAAGTCCCACAAGCCATGTTCTCCAAGACTGAATAGTCCAGTCCATTGGGTCCCAAAGGCTGTTCTAGGGAGACCAAGGCTCAGGTCAGGCTCTGCAGGTAGCTAGTAAGCCCCCTGCGGGAGAGCATATTTGCTCTCACTGTAGCCCACCTCGGGTAAAGGTCCTGAACTAGGATGTGGGCATGTGGGAGGTGGCTGAATGGAAGGAGAGAGCCAACTCGTTCCCTGGATCTTGAGGAGTTTGGTTCTAACTATGGCCAGGAGAGACATGCTCAAGGATTCTCCCAGAGAGGTGAGATGGCTCTTGGCCATAGGTAGGGGCTTAGGAAAGAGATTTCTAAGGAGGAAATCTCTGTGGATGTTTGTGGCTACTGAAAAAGGGTAAGCAAAACGTGGGCCAGTCCAAGGGTCATGTAGGCACCTCTGGGGCTTCTCCCAAGGAGCTGCCCTGGCTGAAACGTCATTCTCCTTTGGCCACACAGTTCGTCTGCAGCATTCTGAGTGACCTCACAACCTGGTCAGTCTTGGGAATTTGATTGCATGAGCCCGCATACCCGGCCATTCTTAATTCTGTGCTCATAGGCCAGGGATGGGGCTTTCTAAACCACTAGCAGCCTTCAAGTGGTTTAAAAAGCATATTTCTATTGTTTTTCCCTAAGTGCTTCAAATCACTGGTAATCAGAGAAATACAAATTAAAACAACAACAGCATCGGCTTTTTCTTCTATCAGGCTGGCAAAGGTTTCAAAGAATAATAGCTAGTGTTTACATAGGTTGAATGACTGTTTTTTCCCACCTCAAGTCCTGAACAATACCAGGAAGGAGGCAAAGTTCATGGTTACCGTTGTCTCTTGCATAATAATGTCATCAGCCTCAATGAAGAGAAACAGTATCAGGGCTGTGAGCACTTTGGAATGGAAAATCATCCCATGTACACGCGTATTAACTAATGCATTCATTCAGGAAATATTTACTGAACATCTAAGCAGCACAGAGAATGCAGAAGGAAAGTAAAAACACATCAAATGCGGAGTATGTGTAAGGCGGTGAGCCAGACTGTTGGATTAATTGTTCTGTGAGTTGGGTAATAAGCTCTCCTTTTCACAGATAAAGGGAGGGTAAGTAATTTGCCTAAGGTCGTCCCGCTAATGACAAGTTTGCTAGAGGCTCTGTGAGATGGAACACACAGGATGTTCCCAGTGCTTTTGGAACCTGCCAGCTATAGAGGAGACTAAACAAACGGAGGTAACCCCCACACAGACACTGGGAGCCCCAAACCTTGAGGGATTCAGGCAACGCATACTCCAAAAAGCTAAACTAGAGGGGATCGTTCTGGTGCGGGCAAAGCTGTGCTAAAAAGACATCTCATCTCAGAGAAACATGTGAACACAATCTTTTGGGTTGGGCCACATCATTAAACAGAAGAGGGCAGGGAAGCAAGAGGAGCAGAACGTTCTAGAGGAAGAGACCTGCTTGGGCAAATCACTAAAGAAGTGTCCAAAGCACACTCAGGAAAAATTGCCAATGAGGAAACCAATAAACAAACACACCCAAACCTGGAGCTTCACAGCCCTGCAAAAATTCTGGTGAAACCAAACTGGTTTGACTTTCACAAGGAAGATACACAAAAGACACCTGAGTTGGAGGCTCAGCCAACATCCTGTGAATTTGTCCACAAGACTTGTGCATTTGAGTCACACGTTTGGAAAGGAGTTTAGGACTAAGGATACAGATTGTGGAATCACTGGCTTTCAGACAGTTGGGGAAGCTTTGAAGAAGTGAGACTGCAGAATCCAGGGAAGATGGGGGGGACCTGAATCCTTGTTCCCAAGCGTGGCCAAGGAACTGAGTTAAGGCAGAGACACGGAGGAGAAAGTCATTATGTAAAACCGGCCTTTTCTTTCCTCACCTTCACTGCATGGCACCCTGCCTTCCAGAGACGAGGTTCCCAACAACTGTGCTGAATGAATGGAGGAAAAATGAACCCAAGCCAGGAACCCAAATTCTTGTGTGTGAGCATAAACCTACTTCCAAAATTCTTGAGGAATCCCTAACTCAAGTCCCCTGAATCCTGTTTGGTGGTGCAGGGGAAGAGATATTTACAAGAGGAGCCATGTGAATCTGAAAAAATGAGTGGGGAGTGGTAGTCTCTTTTTTTTCTTTTGAGATGGAGTCTCACTCTGTCACCCAAGCTGGAGCACAGTGGCACGATCTCGGCTCACTGCAACCTTCGCCTCCCAGGTTCAAGCAATTCTCCTGCTTCAGCCTCCAGAGTAGCTGGGACTACAGGCACATGCCACCAAGCCCAGTTAATTTTTTTGTGATTTTAGTAGAGATGGGGTTTCATCATGTTGGCCAGGATGGTCTCGATCTCCTGACCTTGTGATCCGCCCTCCCAAAGTGCTGGGATTACAGGCGTGAGCCACCATGCCCAGCCGTCCCTTCTTATTAATGTCATCAAGACCAATAAATGTATATTGTAATTATAAATCCTTTCCAGACTCCACATTTCCCCAAAACCTAAGGATAGCTCAAGAAAGAAATGTCATAAGATTCTCAAGACTAAAGTAATGTTCATTCATATTCGTGATACAGGAATGGAGTTCATATGCTTACTATGCCGCATCTTGAGGGAAGGCATCATACGAAATCGAATAGTTCAGGAATAATAATAGCTCCTCTTATTGTTGTTTAGGCCACTCAGTCTTGTCACGGCAGCCCTAGTACACTAATACAGCGGGCAGCAGTATTAATCATTAGTTCTATTTTGTTTTTTTTTTTCAAATAAATAAAAGAGAAGAATAACTTTCAAGTTTAGATACATAATTCAATTTAGAAAAAATGTTCACATAGGAACTAAAATTTACACTTATGAAACAAAAATATTATACCTCACTATTCACATTCTGTTAAGCTGTTTTAACCTTTAAACACAAATGAAAACTCTAAGTTGTCCCATAGAACTGGGGTTGGTAAGTGTTTTGCCTAAAGCACCAGACAAGGGTATCCCTTATCTGGAATGTTTTCAAACAGAAGTGTTTTGGATTTTGAATTCTTTTGGATTTTTGGAGTATTTGCGATCTATACTAGTTCAACAAAAATCCAAAATTCCAAATTCTCCAGTGGCCATTTCCTTTAAGCACCATGACAACACTTAATAAGTTTTGAATTTTAGGGCACTTCAGATTTTGGATTTCCAAATTAGGGATACTCAACCTGTAATAAATATTTTGTCTTTGTAGGCCATATGATCTCTTGTAAATACTCAATTTTGCTTTTGTAGCAATGTATGAGCAAATGAGTATGGCTATGTTCTAATAAAACTATTATAGCCACTAAAAAAATAATAATAGCTCTATTGATTAAGTGCTTGCCACATTCTGAGCAGAGCTAGGTGCTTTACCTTTCGGTTAAGTGCCATGCCAAGAGCTCAGAATGTGATCAGGAAAAAAACACAACCTCTACCTCCTTACTTCATGTACATTTTCTTGTATAATCCTCATAATCAACCTATCACTAACCATATTTTATACTCAAGGAGATTAAAGTTATGTAGCCACTCAACATCATGCATCTAATAAGCGGCAAAAAAAAAAAAAAGGATTTGAACTCAGTGTGTCGGATGCTAGAAGCTGTTTCCTTAACCCCCACAGTCTAGGGCTTGGGAGTCCATTGGCAGCGAAAGCATCTTCCAAGCTCACAGGACTGTGGGGCTGCGGTGCAGTCCTGAGAAGATCCATGCATATGAGAGGCGCATGAAAGGACAGGACAGCCCCGAGTGCCAGGAGAAATCTGTTCCCCATCACCTTGCATTATGAACTGTGCCATGCTCAAGTTTGGGTTTGGAAAGGCCTCAGAGCCTTGAGCCAAGCAGCAGGAAGCAATTTCAGTCTTTGGTCCAGGTCTCTAGGCCTCTAAACCTTTCTATCTAATTAAACTTCCATTGGCTTTCATTTCTGCAGCCCTTCTTACAGGAATACTCTATTTAAAATAAATAGGCCGGGCGCGGTGGCTCACACCTATAATCCCAGCACTTTGGGAGGCCAAGTTGGGTGAGTCACCTGAGGTTGGGAGTTCGACACCAGCCTGACCAACAAGGAGAAACCCCGCCTCTACTAAAAATACAAAAAAATTAGCTGGGCATGGTGGCGCATGCCTGTAATCCCAGCTACTCAGGAGGCTGAGGCAGGAGAATCACTTGAACCCAGGAGGCAGAGGTTGCGGTGAGCTGAGATTGCACCACTGCACTCCAGCCTAGGCAACAAGAGGAAATTCAGTCTTAAAAAATAATGATAATAAATAAAAGATATGGGAACTGATAGCATCAATTAAGAACTTCTCTAATTTCCACATCCAACTCCAATGAATAACTCACTTGGAAAAGGGCAAAGTCTGTCTAGGTTTGACCGTGTTTTGCATAAATTCTAATGCACGAAGTGGCTCTATTTGCAACTAGACAGAATCCAAATTTCAGAAACACTTTAACAACACGCTATAGTTAAGGTTCATTAAAAACATACAGAATAGAAAAGTCATGTCACCTTTTGCCTGCATGATGACTCGGAATGGACTCTCCTGGCCTCAAAGCTTTCTTTTCTACTCTGCAGAAGACACTGAAGACACCTTTCACTTGGCCACCCAGGCCACGGCTCCCTGCCTGCAGCCCTCTGGGAACTCAAGGAGTTCCTATCCAACAGTTGAGCAGAATTATCATACCCAGCGCTATTCCTTACCCTAGCTGTGACTTTGTGCCCCAGTTCTGGTTTCTGAGTCCCTGCCTGGGGTATCTATGCAGTGCCCAGGGCCGCTGCCTTCCTTGTGGGTTGGCCTGGGGAGGCTGGCTGCCTGCTACTATCCTGCTGCCATGCGCAGAACCTGCTCAGGCTCTTTGGAAAGCTCTTTCTCAGCCATTGCCCACTCTTTCTCCTTTCACTCAGCTTGTCCCAACTTCAAGGTACAGAAGAACCACGCGGGGGTCTTGTTAGACTGCGGGGTCTGGCTCGCTAGGCCTGGGATGGGGCTTGAGAGTCGGTATTTCTAACAAACCACCAGAGTAGGTTTGGGAGATTGTTAAAGGCTAAGTAGTGTGAAGGATGATGGCCAAAGCAGGCCAAAGAGGCAGCCACTGGCCACTACTATTTTTGCCTGCCCAGAACATGTTCTGGTTTTTTCCCATTTTCTTTTGTAAGCGCAGCAATGGGCACATAGCTTGGTTTGCAACAATCAGAGTCTTGCCCAGAAATGAGGTATGGGTGGTGGTGGGAGTGAGGAAGAAGGGGCAGGTGGGAGCAGGCTCTCTTTTCCCTGGGGTTACTATTCTGAGAGGGTTGCTGGTGGCACATGCAGGAAGTCCATTGTCAGTGATCGAGAATGGGTTGAACTTACAGAGAGAAGGGAAAAGGGTAAACATGCAAGGACATCATTTGAGCTCCTGCATCCAGTCATACCTGATGCCAGATGCTCCAGCCTTCCAGTTATATGAGCCCATACATTTGCTTTTTCAGTTACATTGAGTTAATTCTTGTCACTTGCAAATAAAAGAGCCCTGAGTTGCATACTGGGTAAGGTAAGCTGGGGTCAAAAACAAGGCATAGAGTGATAATGGTTCACAGGATGATTCTAAAAGTAATTCCTGGCCAGGCCCAATAGCTCACACCTGTAATCCCACCACTTTGGGAGGCTGAGGCGGGTGGATCACTTGAGGTCAGGAGTTCGAGACCAGCCTGGGCACCATGGTGAAACCTCATCTCTACTAAAAATACAAAAAATTAGCTGGGTGTGGTGGTGGGCGCCTGTAATCCCAGCTACTTAGGAGGCTGAGGCAGGAGAATCGATTGAACCCAGCAGGTGGAAGTTGCAGTGAGCTAACATCGCACCACTGCACTCCAGCCTGGGCGACAGAGCAAGACTCAGTCTCAGTAATAATAATAATAATAATAAATAAAAGCAATTCCTAAAGGCCAGGTCCTGAAATGTTTGAGCAATGACAGCAATTGCCTAGTCTCTCTCTAGGTACCACTAACAGAAGGATAGCATCCATTTGGAATGGTTTTAAATATCTTCTAACTTCATTGTAACAACTCTTGTGAGCCCAGAGTTCTCTGAAGCAAGGTAAAGTGAAGCCATGTACTTAAGCAGTGCTGTGCCCTGGACAGCAGGGATGGAAGAGAATACTGCCAGTGAAGTCAAGAGAATATGATGAAGTACGGAGTTCTAAGGGCCTGACCTCCAAGTGCCACAAAAAGTCAACTGGAGTTCGTTCGTCAGGCAGTGTTTGGGTCACACCTTTTCCTGGTGATACGGAAGCACGTCCAGTTGTTTTCACCTGGATGTGTGGTTATACAGGTACAGCTTAAAGCTGACACCAGATCTGGACTCCAAATCAGCTCCATTAATGGCCTCATTTCCAGGCACAGCGCTTGATGTCATCTCTGAAGGGTCATCGTCCCAGCCCTGTAAGGATTTACTGAGGTCCCAGAATCTGAGCTAATGTGCAGATCTGTGAAAAGCGAAGGACATGCATGCAAAATAGATTTGGACAGCACATACCCAAGTGGCTGGCAAAGAGACAAGCATGTGGTGAGCAAAGAGGGAAGAGGAGCTTCCTGCTTCTCTCTGTGACTTCCTTATTTCAGATAACAGCAGCCCGCCCTACTGGGCACTCAAGTTCAAAACCTCAGAGCCTTGGGACTCTTCTTTCTCCTTTTCAGCCTCTATCTCCTGGACCCAAGCAATTCTCCTACCTCAGCCTCCTGAGTAGCTGGAACCACAGACAGGAGCCACCATGCCCAGCTAATTATTATTATTCTTTTTTTTTAGCTTTTTTTACAGAGATGGGGGTCTCACTATGTTGCCCAGGCTGGTCTCGAACTCCTGAGTCCAAGCGATCCTCCTGCCTTGGCCTTCCAAAGTGCTGAGATTACAGGTGTGAGTCACTGTACCCAGCCAAAACAAAAACAGCCATTTTATTATGTTTATAGATTCGTAGGCCAGGACAACACAGCTCTATGATGTCTGTGGTGTCAACTGGGAGAACAGAAAGGTAGGGGGTGACCCGCCAGCTAGGGGAAGAAATCATTTAGAGGTGTGTTTAGAGTCCACACTGCCTGTAGGAGACTGATTCTATCCCAGGGGCAACTCTGACAGTCTTCTCCTTCTCCCCATTCTCTCTGTCACTGCTTTTTTCAGGCCTTCATTATTTCCCACCTGAACCACGGTGGCAAAGGTCTTGTAAGCTATTCTCCTCAAATGTATTTTTCATACTCTCACCAGATGCAGCGAAATATTCTGAGGACTGACTGTTGACTCACTCACCCCGTGGCGGAACACATTCTCCAAACATACCACATCTCCCATTTGACGTGTTCTCACGATGTGACTTCGACATTCTTCCTGTCAAGAGGTGAAGTCCGTGTTCCCTCCCCTCGAACTTGGAAGGGCTTGAGACCCAGCAGATGTGATGCTATGTGACTTCTTCCAAGATTAGGACCTAAAAAGTGATGCCAGTTTGTCTTGGTTCTCTTGAGAAACTTGCCTTCAGGTCATCGCTGCCATAGATGTACAAAGCCACCATACTGTAGGGAAGCCCAAGCCACATGGAGATGCCATGTGTGGGTGTTCCTAGTGTGAGGTCCTAACTGACAGCTGGGAATGTGCATGAACATACCTCTAAATGATTTCTTCCCCTAGCTGGCGGGTCACCCCCCACCTTTCCGTTCTTCTAGTTGACGCCACAGACATCATAGAGCTGTGCTGTCCTGGCCTACGAATCTATAAACATAATAAAATGGTTGTTTTTGTTTTGGCTGGGTGCAGTGACTCACACCTATAATTTGGAAGGCCAAGGCAGGAGGATCGCTTAGACTCAGGAGTTCGACACCAGCCTGGGCAACATAGTGAGACACCTCTATCTATAAAAAAAGCCAAGAAAAAAAATTAGCTGAGCATGGTGGCTCCTGTCTGTGGTTCCAGCTACTCAGGAGGCTGAGGTAGGAGAATTGCTTGGATCCAGGAGGTAGAGGATACAGTGAGCCAGTGAGCCACAATTGCACCACTGCACCCAGCCTGGGCAACAGAGTGAGATCCTGTTTCTTTAAAGAAAAAAATATTTTAAGGGCCTCATTTTGCGGGAAATTCGTTACATAGCCAACAGATAACCGATATTTTATTTTAAAATGCCTTAATTTGTACACAAAACCTCTGTCAATCATCTGGCTGCAACCTGCAAAAAGCTATTTACAAAAGAGGTGCGGTTTCAGTACTATGAGACATTGAAGAGAGGAGCTCATCTGAGGGCAATCCAGGCATGTCTGTATTTTTTTTTCAGTATTTACTATGTGCCAGGCATGTTACAGACTTTATCATATCCAAATCTTCAACATCACGACCATGAGGTTAATTATCTTCCTTAATAGCTGGAGAAACTGAAGCTCAGAGGAGAAACATACCTTTCCCCAAAGTGGCAAAACAGGAATCCAAACCTGGGGCCTGATGACGTCAGAGCCCTCACGGTCCCTACCACGCCTCTCTGAAGAGTGGAGCCAAAGAAAGAGGATGCAGGTGAGCACTCAGCATAACTTTGATGCTCTTACCTTTCCCAGAACATGACTCAAAGAACTTCTCTATTTGAAATGAAGAAAAAACAAAGCAGTCTGGTTTGGCTAGAGAAAGCCCCCGGCCACAATGTCGAACAAACCGGGAGTAATTTGTCTCTATTCTTTTCCATGTGACTGCCGGAGGTTATCCTGGTTTTTATTAGTCCAGACTTCCCCTTTTCAAAAAATAATTCCTTGAAATCTTCTGGGAAATTAACATGGCTCAATCTGGCTCTGGGCAGGCCACCACATGCTCGCAGAATGAGGACAACCTGAGATTTTAACCCTTTGCAGCCACACACACACACAAAACTGCATGTGACTCTATAGTTGTGCTGTTTAACAGGTTGTAAAGAGAATATTCACACTGGGTGAGCTGCTATGTTCAGCTTTATCCTGGAAAAAATTTCATCTTCTAGATTTGTTCCAATCCAAGAGTTTTACACAATGTGCAGATTTAGTTACAAGTCAACCTCACAGCACGGGAATCTTTTATTTAAGAAAGATCAGGAATAAGTTTAGGTAATTTAAATAACAAATTATTTTCAAATATTTCTTAAAGAAAATATATTAAGAATAAGCAATACGAGGCCGGGCGTGGTGGCTCACGCCTGTAACCCCAGCGCTTTGGGATGCCGAGGCGGGCCGATCATGAGGTCAGGAGTTTGAGACCAGCCTGGCCAACATGGTGAAACCTTGTCTCTACTAAAAAAATACAAAAAATTAGCCAAGTATCGTGGCAGGAGCCATGTAATTGCAGCTGCTCGGGAGGCTGAGGCAGGAGAATTGCTGAACCCGGCAGGCGGAGGTTGCAGTGAGCCGAGACCACACCACAGCACTCCAGCCTGGGCAACAGAACGAGACCTTGTTTCAAAAAAAAAAAAAAAAAGAAGAAGCAATATAAAATGACAGGGCCGGGCAGGAGGGCTCAAATCTATCATTGCAGCACTTTGGGAGGCTGGAGTGGGAGGATTACTTGAGACGAGGAGTTTGTGACCTGCTTGGACAACCAGCCTCTAAAAAAGAGACCCAGCCTCTAAGAAAAACATAAAATAACTACAACAGCAACTTTAAATGCCAGTTCTATTCCATATTACAGTCAATTACATTAAAAAATGTTCTTCATTTTTCTTTTATAATTTTTTTTTTGAGACAGGCTCTCATTTTTTTGTGCCAGGCTAGAGTACGGTGGCGCAATCATAGCTTGCTGCAGCCTGAAACTTCTGGACTCAAGCAATCCTCCTGCCTCAGTCCCGGGTAGCTAGGATTACAGGTGTGCACCACCATGTCCAGCTAATGTTTAAATTTTTTGTAGAGATGGCATCTCGCTTTGTTTCCTAGACTGGCCTCGTACTCCTGGCATCGAGCAATGCTCCTGCTTCAGCCTCCCAAAGCAGAAGTATCACAGATGTGAGCTGCTGTACCTGGCCCATAGTTCTTCATTTTCACTTTCTATCTAATTGGGAACTTTTGAGATTATTTACAGTATCATAAGAATTATTAAAAAGTGGCCAGGTGTCGTGGCTCATGCCTGTAATCCTGGAACTTTGGGAGGCTGAGGTGGGTGGATCACCTGAGCTAAGGAGTTCAAGACCAGCCTGGGCAACATGGCAAAACACCATCTCTACTAAGAGTACAAAAATTAGCCAGGTGTGGTGGTGGATGCCTGAATTCCAACTACTTGGGAGGCTGAGGCAGGAGAATCACTCGAACCTGGGAGGCCAAGGTTGCAGTGAGCCAAGATCACACCTCTGCACTCCAGCCTGGGAGAAAGAGTGAGACTCCATCTCAAAAAAAAAAATCATTGAAAAGTAACAATACTGTTCTTTCAGTATTTCCACTTATGTTTCTGCCAATTAAAACTTTTTTTTTCTTCCAGGTGCAGTGGCTTACATCTGTAATCCCAGCATTTTGGAAGGCTGAGGTGGGAGGATCTCTTGAGCCCAGGAGTTTATGACCAGCCTGGGCAATATAGGGAGACTCCATCTCTACAAAAATTAAAATAAATTAGCTGGGCATGGTGGCGCACACCTGCAGTCCCAGCTACTCAGGAGGCTGAGATGGGAGGATTGTTTGAGCCCAGGAGTTCACGGCTGCAGTGAGCCTGTGATTGCACCCCTGCACTCCAGCCTGGGTGTCAGAGAAAGATCCTGTCTCAAAAAAGAAAAAAAAATTGTTTTTCTCTGGGAACTTTAGTGAAAGGGAACAGGGGAGAGATCAGGCCCCCTATCCCTCCACGTCCTCTCCTCCAGCAGCGTTCTTACAATGAAGGATGGTCTTTGCAGCTCATACCTTCTTATACTCTCCTGTTCCTTTCCTAGGCAGAGGTCCTGGCAATACAGCTCAGGACATCCCTTTGGGAGCTGAGAGTGGAAGTGGGAGCCCTTTATTTTTGCCCAGCCCCAGCATCAAGGCTATCCTCAGAACTACCTGAAACAGAAGCTGCACATTCACTGCAGGAAGGACGTGGAGATCTTCGAAAAGAAGACAGAATCCTGGTGAAGCCAGTGCTGGGACTTCACGCTTTGTCTCACACCCCTTGGCTGCAAAGACATAGCACTGACAGGTAAGAAACAAATCGAAAGCAAAATAACTGGGCTCAAAATAATGACCTCTGTTATAAAAACAAAAAGCAGAGAGCAGCAGCTGAAACTACCATCCTCTAGGAAGGGACAGCCTAGAATTTGCATCCTGCAAAGTGGGGAAATTACTAGTGCTCCACAGGAGCGGGGAACTGGAATAATTTTCACTGAAAGTAGGAACTCAGATGGGTCATGAAAGAAATTGAAAAATTAAGATGCTGACACAATAGCGCCTGGGGCTTCAGCTTTATAGCCTACAGAAAGCAAGGCTCTGTGGCTAAGAACCCAAATCAAATGTAGTGTCTGTGAATACGATAGGTGTGTTGGCTAATTTTATATGTCAACTTGACTGAGCTAAAGGATGCCCAGGTAGCTGGTAACCCATCATTTCGAGATGTGTCTGTGAGGGTGTTTCTGGAAGACATGAGCTTTGGAGTCAGTAGACTGAGTGAGAAGATCTCCCTTGCCCGTGTGGGTGGGCACCATTTAATCCAGTGAAGGCCCACATAGAACAAAAAGGCAGAGGAAGGGGGTGGATTTGCTCACATTTGTTGAGCTGGGTCATCCATCTTCTCTTGCTCTCAAACATCAGAGGTGCTGGTTCTCAGGCCTTTGCACTGAAAAAAAGTCACACTCCTAGCTTTCCTGGTTCTCCAGTTTGCAGGCAAGAGCTCATGGGACTTCCTGGCCTTCATAATTGCATGAGCCAATTCCCACGACAAATCCATGTGAATCTCGTACATATCATAAGGGTTCTTTCACCCTGCCTACCTTGGAGGAGAGCCCTGAAAGAGGAGACATGATTCAGGATTAGAGACCTGGATGCAACAACTCTGAGCAGCTGTGAATCACTGGGAAGGAGAGGGAGACAGCAGGAGTGGGTGAGGTGGAGAGAGAGAGAAAACAAACCCAAATCTCCCACCCACAATCCCCGCACAAACCCAGATCCCCAAACATAAAGAAATCTAATGAGAATGAAATTAAGACCCTGAATATGAATTGGTTTCTGATTAAATCAATTTTATGGAACAGGCTAGAAAAGATTTTTTTTAAAAAGAGCGTTTATAATGAACAAAGATATAAATGAAATAATATCTTTCATTTTAAGACGCCAAGAAAATGTAGAGAGGGAAAAAAACGAAAGAACAGTTATATGTGAATAAGAACCAACTACAAGGCTTGAAATATAAAAGTAGATTCCTTTTTAAAAATTCAGTATAGAGCCAGACACGGTGGGTCACACCTGTAATCCCTGCACTTTGGGAAGCCAAGGCAGCAGGATCACCTGAAGTCAGGAGTTTGAGTCCAGTCTGACCAATATAATAAAACCCCATCTCTATTAAAAATACAAAATTAGCCAGGCATTATGGTTCATGCTTGTCATCCCAGCTACTTGGGAGGCTGAGGCAGGAGAATCGCTTGAACCCGGGAGGTGGAGGTTACAGTGAGCCAAGATGGCACCATTGCACTCCAAACTGGGCAACACGAATGAAACTCCATCTAAAAAAAAACATTCAGTATATGAGATTAATCTAGACTGGACACAATCAAATAAATAATATATTAATTAGAAGGGAATACTGAAGAATTCTTCCAGAATTCTTCAGCATAGGAAAAAAAAAAATGAAGCCCAGCATGGTGACTAATGCTTGTAATCCCAGTACTTTGGGAGGCTGAGCTCAGGGGTTCAAGACCAGCCTGGGCAACATAGCAAGACCCTGTCTCTTAAAAAAAAAAAAAAAGAAAAAGAAAATATAACCATATGTGTGTATACATATACATATATCTGATATTGAATATATATACATATATTATCTATACATACAAGCAGTTAAGAAATACAGAGACTAGATTAAGAAATTCCTAGATTCATTTACTAGAATTCCAGAAATAAGTGAATGTCGGTAATGACAGAGAAGTAATATTTGTAAATAATAATAATTAATGACTTTCCATTATTGAAGAAAGACATGAAATTCTAGAGAAAAATGTTCTCAGTGCTCCAGTATAAATCCACATCTGGACTCATCGTAGTGAAAGTATAGAACTACACAGATAAAGGAAAAATCTTATAAGCTACAAGAGAGAAGTGATGAATTATTTGCAATGAAATAACAATTAGATATCTGGCAAATTTTATATCATCCCCAATGGCGGACAAAAGGCAATGGAATAATAGCTTCAAAATGCTGAGGAAAAATAACTATCAAACTGAAATTTTATATTGAGTTAAACTAGCATTTAACAGGGAGAGTGATATAAAAATGTTCACAGATATACAAAGATTAAGGTTGCTTCCACCCCTACAGACTCTCACTATAAGATGTCCCTTAGCAAGGTGGGGGGGGAAAAAAAAACAACTAAACCCAAACAGAAATTGTGGTATGCAAGGAAAAAAAAAAAAGATGAGTATGAAAGTTGATAGAATATCAATTATAATTAACTATGGAGAGTAAAAATACAAATATAATATAATTTTTATTTAGAAAGCAAAGCTAAAGTTGTTTACACTTATAGCAAAAAGGAGGCAGGTGTGATTATGATCAATGGATAGCTGAAGAATTTCAAACCAACAAGGACCAAGTGGTGAAATGAAGTCTTGAGGTAGAGATGATTGGGAGTGGGGGAAATCAATGTCCCAAAAAGAATCAGAAGGGAAAAAATAGCCAAAGAGATACTTAAAGAAAAACATTGGAAATGATAAGTCACAATATATCACACATATGAAATCTGATTAAATTCAACAAAAGCAAAGATTATCAGATTAGAATTTTATAGCTAAATATAAAAGATTCAATCTGTCAGGAAGATGTAATAATTCTAAATTTGTACATAGCTTATAACATAGACCAAAAATATATGAAGCAAAAACTGACTTAACCAAAGGAGAAACAGTCAAATCCAAAATCATAGGGAGAGATATTAACTCTCTCAGTAGCTAATACAGAAGACCTAAAGAGTTGGTAATAATATAAAAAAATTGAACAATATGATTAACAAACTTGCACTGATTAACACATTTGGAACACTATACCCAACAACTAAATAATAATCATTCTTTTTAACCTGCACCCTTTACAACACTGACTGTACAACAAGTCTTACCAATTTTGAAAATATCAAAATCATATAGAGTATATTATCTTACCACAGTAAAATTAAAATAGAAATCAATCACATAAAAGCTAAAAAATCCCTATATATATTTAGAAATTAAATAATACACTGCTATATTATTTAAGAGCCAAAGAAGAAATCACAATAAAAATGAGAAAGTATTTAGAAATTATGTTAAACACTACATATCAAAACTTAGGGAAGTCTGCTAAAGTAATGCTTAAAGGAAAAATTTCAGTTTTAAATGCATATGATTAGAAAAGAAGAAAGACTGAAAATCAGTGTTTCAAGCATCTATCTCAAGAAGTTAGGGAGGGAAATGGCAAATTAAACCAAAGAAAGTAAAATGAAGAAAATTAAAATATAAAAATATAAGTTAATAAAATAGAAAGCAAACATATTAATATAAGAGAGAATAAGCAAATCCAAATGCTGGTTATTGGAAAAGGCTAAAAAAATTAATAAACCCATAGTAAGACTAATAAAGAAAAAAAGAGAGAGGGACAAATAAAAATACTAGAAATGAAAAGGAAGACATAACTCTATATCCTCATATATTAAAATGATAATAACATGATACTATGAGCAACATTATAACAATTAACTAGAAAATTAGATTAAATAACCACTTGGAAAAAAACATCATTTACTAAATGGACACAAAAAGAGAGACAATCTAGTCTTACAGCTATTAAAGTGAATCTCAAATAAAAAATCTTCTCATGCCTTCAGGAGTAAATTCTTTTAAACATCTAAGGAAGAAATAGTACCAATCTTACACAACTATTTGAGAAAATAGAAAAGGAGAGACTATTCCCAACCCACTGTTTACGAGTAAACAGGTTCATTACAAGAAGAAAATTATAGGGTCAACTCACTCATAAATACAAAAGAAAGAGAAAAAGGGAGAAGAAAGGGAGGAAGAGAGGGAGAAAGGGAAGGAGGAGGGAGGGAGGAAGGAAGAGAGAAAGAAATGGGGAAAGGAGGAAGGGAAGGGGAGAGGGTGGGAAGAAACAAGGGAGGGAGAGAGGAAAGAAGGAAGGGAGGGGAAAGGAAAAAAGGCAGGAAAAAAGTGAGGCAGGCAAAGTCAAGCCAATCAACATAATAAAATATAATAAGGATAGAACATCATGTCATTCACAGTGGGGTTTATTCTAAGAATGCAAGGTTGGTTTAATATTCACAGGTATGAAATAGTAATGTATGAGTTTAATTTCTTGCCTTCATTGAGTTCCTGCCATAGAATGTCTCTGTTCTTAGTAAATAATTAGGGGTAAAAGGACATACTATCTCCAATTTAGCCTAAAATGGTACCAAAAATAAGCAACATGCTCATATATATGTGTATAAAGAAAGAATGATAAAGCAAATGAGGCAAAAAGTAAACAACTGGTAAATCTAGGTAAAGAGTTATGAGAGTTTCTTGCACAGATTTTCAATTTTAAATTATCCAAAAAAACTTGTATAATTCACCTTGTAGAAAAGAAACATCGTATGATCATTTCAATAAATGCAGAGAATAATTTGATGAAATTCAACATTCATTCATGACATAAATTCTTGGCAACCTAGAACTAGAAAGACACTACCTAAAACTGATGAAGGGCATCTATAGAAAACTTACAGAAAACATCATACTTAATGTGAAAATGTTGAAACTTTTTCTCTGAGATAGGAATGAGATAATGATGCTACTGCCACAACTTACATTCAGCAGGATCTCCAACAAAAGACAAACCTACCCTAAAGAAACAAACAAAATGCCTCCTCACTGCAGGTTTCTTACTTACCCACCAAACAAAGATGAAGCTAAACTTAGGTAGTCTTTGCTAATCTGACATTAGATGGGCCATTACCTCTCTACAAGGGTGAAGTGGGTGAAGGGAAGGAAGTGTGCTTGGGGAAAATCCTTCCAGATAGAAACCAAGATCAAAGAACAAGGTTCTCCTCTAACAATGTTACAGGCTCTTTAAAGAAAACTACAAAATATTATCAAAAGGCATAAAAGAAATCCTGAATAAATGGAGAATTAGACCACATTCATGAATGAGGAGACTACATATCTTCTCATTCTACATAAAGATGCCGATTCTTCAGAAACCCTCCACAGTTCTTTAAACCTGATGACTTCAGATAAAACATGACATGCTGATCCAAGAAAAAAATATATATGGGAGAGAAAAGGCCAAAAATAGCTAAAGTCCATTTTGACGGCAAAGAACAAGGGACCAGGGCTTAGTGGCTCACACCTGTAATCCTAGCATTTTGGGAGGCTGAGATAGGAGGATTCCTCAAGCTCAGGAGTTCAAGACCAGCCTTGGCAACATAGCAAGACCCCATCTCAAAGAAAGATTATCAATGAAACTTTAAAAAAGGGAACAACCTAGATTATAGAAATAACTCTCAAAATTCAACCATAAAAGGACAGATAATCCAAGTAAATAATGGGAAATACTTGAACAGGTATTTCACAGAAGACCTACAGACAGCATGTGAGCATGTGAAGGGACTTTACCTTACCTATGAGGGAAAGGCATGTTGGAACCACAATGGGATATTTCTGCACACCTGTAAGAGTGACTTCTTATAATATATGGTGGCAACTCACTTGTTGATCAGGCTGTGGAGAAACTGGCTCACTGGTACCCTGGCATTTTCCACGCTCTGTGTTTTTGCCATCCCCATGTGCTAAGGGGGCATCTCCTTGCGATTTTGTACATTTCCCTGATGACTAGTGAGGTTTGGCATCTCTTGTGTCAAGGGCCATTTTGCTTTTTTCTTTGGTAAAATATCTTCCATCCATTTTCTTGTTGGGTCATCCATCTCTCTCTTCTTGATTTGTAGGATTTTTGTTTGTTTTTACTAAATACTGGATGAGTCCTTATCTTTTCCCACTCTGTGAGTTGCCTTTTTACTCTTGTGTATTTTTTAAAAAACAACCAAAAAAGGCTGGTCTCACAAGCTTGTACATTCATAGAATATCCCTGAAGGACACGCAAGAAACTGGTGCTGCGGGCTGCTCCCGAGGAGGAAAGTGAAGCGCAGTGGGAAGGACGTGTGAGAGATACACTTTTCTCTGTGTTCTTTTGCATACTTTTTTTTGCAAATCATCATGTGCAAATGCATATGTCTTACACTTTGAGACAAAGGAAAGACACCAGATAGCCATAATTAAGTAGGTGCTAACTTTTTCTCTAATTGTATTTCGCAGTAGTTGTAGTGCAAGGGAAAGGCTAAGTTTCCCTGCCCTAGCCAGTATCTTTAGACCTCTAGTCCTCTCAGTTCAGGGAACGCGTCCACTGGCATTCTAACCGTGGGGCAGTAGCATGGTAGCAAGGAGAGCAACTTCTGCAGACAGACTACCTGGGTTGACAGCCAACCCCGCCACCATCTCTTATACAACTTCAGCAGAGTTACCCGGACTTTCTATGCTTCCGCTGAGGAACACAGCAGTTCCTACTGTGGCCAGCAGCCTCAGCAATGTCCCCCAGTGGTCCCTGCCTCCTGTGGTCAGAGATGGTGACCTCACTTCCAAGATGAGGTGACAACAGACTGTGGCTTCCATCCTAGCACACGTTCTCTTGTTCGCTTGCTGTGAAGGGAGTCAGGTCCCATGTTGCAAGCTGCCCAGTGGAGAGGTCCACATAGCAAGAACTAATGTCTCCAGCCAGCAGCCAGTGAGGAGATGAATCCTGCCAACGAATCCTGCTAACAGCCAGTCAGTAAGCTGGGTAATGGATCCTCCCCCAGCCCAGCCTGAAGATGGCTCCATCCCAGGATCATCTTTGATTGCAGCCTGGCAAAAGACCCTGAGCCAGAAGGACCCAGCTAAGCCAGGCCCAGATTCCTGAGCCACAGAGACCTTGAGATAATCAATTGATGCTTTAAACCTACAAAACAGAAAGACTAGGCAGTTTCTTTGCTGAAAAATTTACCATCCACCTGTCCAAAGCAAGGGGTCAGACAGACCAATGGATTATGCAGAACCCTTTCCAGTGCGGAGACCCTATGAAGTTCTCAAAATAGTAAATCCTTGATATTTAAACAAAGTGTTCAAGGCAACCGGTGATTTGGTGGATTTAATTTCCTGGTTAACTGGATGAATCTTTCTGATGGGATCTTAGAGCTTCGTTGTACCTCACAGATCATTACACACATAAGGAAGCTGAAGCTGAGAATAATTACCTTCTGCAAGTCGTGAGGCTTTCTCATGGCAAACCCTCGCGCTGTGCCTGCCACGCAGGAGAAGCTCAATAAATAACTGTTCAAAGAAGGAAGGAAGGGAGAACAGGTGGCAGGGAGAAAGGAAGGGATTCTTTGCTTCTCTATTGGCGAAACCTTAAATTCTTGGCTGTGGTGCAAGGAAAGCTTGGACTCATAGTCAGGAGACTTGAATTCAAGTTCCAGCTCCACACTTAGATATGGAGCCTAGGCAACCCCTTAACCTCCTACTGCCCACCTTACACCTTACCTGCCCAGGTGTAAAACAGGAAAAAAAATAATATTTTCATGTCTTAGCATCTCAGTGAGATTCAAATGAGATTACACGTGGGAAAGCACATTCTACATTGCAGAGTGGTACACAGATTTTGCTCTCCTTGTTTCTAAAACGTGTTGTCCACTGCACTAACTTAAAAAGCAAACTACAAAAACATCCGGACCAGGTGCAGTGGCTCATGCCAGTAATTCCAGCACTTTAGGAGGCCAAGGGGAACAGATTGCTTGAGCCCAGGAGTTCGAGACCAGCCCGAGCAACATAGTGAAACCCTGTCTCTACAAAACATTAGCCAGGCTTAGTGGCACATGCCTGTAGTCCCCGCTGCTCAGGAGGCTTAGATGAGAGGATTTATTGAGCCCTGGAGTTCGAGGCTTCAGTGAGCCGAGATCGCACCACTGCACTCCAGCCTGGGCAACAGAGCAAGACCTTGTCTCAAAAAAAGAAAAAGAAAAAAAAAATCCCCCCCAGCACACAGGAGAGGATTGCTGTTTGGAAAACTGGCTGCTTGGGAAAGAGAAATCTATCTGCATCTTCATCTAACCCCATTGACTGACACAACTTTGAAATGAATTTCGAAGTCATGTGTAAATTACAGTACATGTATACTGTACATGTTAAGAAGAATAAGGCAAAGCTATGTGCACTGGCATGAAAGATCCCCAAAAGCTAATGTCCTGTGAAGAAAACCAAGCAATTGAATGACATGTACTGTATGCATGTATATTTTCCTATGTAAAAATAAATGCCACATACATGTCTCTACACATACACACACATGACTCAAATTGAGAGAAAGTCTGAAGAATTCATCCATCAATCGTTAACAGTAGCTGTCTCTGGGAAAGGTAGTACAATAGTGTGTGAATGTGGTGTTTTTATTTCTCATGAAAACTCACACACACACACACACGTTTCTTAAATTTTTTAATGTGTATAAATTAATTTCAAATTTTAAAAACAAAAATATATTAAACAGAAATAATAAAGCCATTAAAACTTGTATGTAAATACTTGATCTCCTCCACATGAGAAAGAAAAAACTTTGTAAGCATAAAAACAATGTGAAAAAAATTATGAAAGAAAATATTTCTATGGTCAGACACAGTGGCTCATGCCTGTAATCCCAGCACTTTGGGAGGCCGAGGTAGGTGGATCACTTGAGGTAAGGAGTTCGAGACCAGTGTGGCCAACATGGTGAAACCGTGTCTCTACTAAAAATACAAAAAATTAGCTGGGTGTGGTGGTGCACACCTGTAGTTCCATCTACTTGGGAGCCTGAGGCAGGAGAATCGCTTGAATCTGGGAGGCAGAGGTTGCAGTGAGCCAAGATTGTGCCACTGCACTCCAGCTGTGTGACAGAGAAAGACTTCATCTCAAAAAAAGGAAATATTTCTAGAAGTAATTATAGTAAATGCTCTGATGTCAAAAAATAAAGAAAATGTAAAAGTAGAGAAAAACACTTAACCTGGTGTGGTGGTGTGCATTTGTAGTCTCAGCTCCTTAGGAGGCTGAGTTGGGAGGATCACTTGAGCCCACGAGGTTAAGGCTGCTGATGGCATCTTAGAGCTTCGTTGTACGTCACAGATCCACGTTTGTGCCACTGCATTCCAGCCTGAGAAACAGAGCAAGACCTCATCTCTACTAAAAATCAAAAGAATTAGCTGGGCATGTTTGTGTGCGCCTGTACTCCCAGCTACTTGGGAGGCTGAGACAGAAAGAGCACTTGTGCCCAGGAGTTCAAGGCTGCAGTGAGCTCTGCTTGCACCACTACACTCCAACCTGGGTAGCAGTGTGAGGTCCTGTCTCAAAAAAAAAAAAAAAAAAAAAAACGGCAAAAACTGGAAAATAATTTAGCACCAAACATGACAAGGAAGCAAATCCTTTATATTCTAAAGGATTACAACGAAGAAAAAAAAAAGCAAGCCCTGACCCATCATCCCCAGACTCCGGCGTGTAGCACACATTTGAAATGATCATCCCATGTTCCTATTTTACCAACCAGAAACAGGACATGAGGCTGGAGAGTCACATGCCCCAAGTAAACAAGCTGCACACCCTTAGCTCGCCTGTCCCAGCAAGGCCTCCTGAGACGGGAGAGTAGAAACCAGCCACTCACCGCCCACCCCCTCCCTCACCTCCCCTGAAATCCTCACACCCTGCGTCTTCCCTGGATCTTGGCAGAGCCCAAATTCCTATCCTGTTTGAAATCTTTCTGCTATTTCAGATTTCTCTTTGGGGATGAATTGAGGTCTGCCTCCAAAAAGGAGAAGTCCAGGTACTAAAAAAAGTCTCCAGAGTTTGCCACATACCGGGTGGCCTCTGGATCCGCAGAAGGCTCAGTCCTTCTTACATTTTTATCTCAGATGATTTCACTACCCTTCCAGCCTCGCAGGGAGAACCCGTGTCGAGTCACCGGCTGCTCTCTCTTCCTCTAACTGGAAAGGGCGTCGGGGATTGCCTGGTTCAGCCCCAGAAGGAAAGTGAAACTGGGAGGAGAGAAAGAGCTTCTCCAAAGTCACATGGACAGGTGCCATCATTCCCAACCAACCAAAGGACAGGGTGCTGCCCGAAGACCCTGTGTTTATCCCAGAGCGGCTGCACTGGATGTGAATTTTGAGAGAGAATCAGTCTCTGAGGTTCTAGGTGGTGCTTTTATTTCTGCCAGTCACTTTCCTGTGCCCACCCAGAGCGCACGGCAGGGACTCTATGAGGAAGTAGGAGCTCTCTCCCCAGGCCCCACACAGAGCCTGGCAGCTCTGACTCCTGTGGGCACCCCCACCCCTGCCCCAGCACTGACTGGGCATGGGAGGACTCCTAAACCACCCCAACACCTCTCCTAACATCATGCAGAAGCGGGGAATTCCTGCACCTAACAACTCAAATCTGGTAGTCAGGCTGATTTGGGACACGGATAGACAGTTATTTTTAAAGAGAATATCACATTAAAATGTACAATTAAAAGATCTTGTTGGCCATGCACAGTGGCTCATGCCTGTAATCCCAGCACTTTGGGAGGCTAAGGCCAACGGATCACTTGAGATCAAGAGTTCGAGACCAGCCTGGCCAACATGGTGAAACCCCATCTCTACTAAAAATACAGAAATTTAGCCCAGTGTGGCGATGCGTGCCTGTAATCCCAGATACTCAGGAGGGTGACGCAAGAGAATTGCCTGAACCCAGAAGGCAGGGTTGCAGTGAGCTGAGATCGTACCACTGTACTCCAGCCTGGGCAACAGGGCAAGACTCCATCTCAAAAAGAAACAAAAATCTAATCATCCCTTCAAGTACTTATACTTACTTTAACATTTAACAAACATCAGGCTCCTAGTGAAGGTTTGGGAATTAAGTGTGGACAGATTGTTAGTATGCTATCCTTGCCTCTGGAACAGGTGATGGTTGGTAAGAATGAGGTGCTCAGTGTGGGGCAGGGAGGGAGCATGCATTAGAGCCAGACAGAAATAGATAGAGTTCTAGACAGAGCTCTGCTGCTTCCTAGAATAAGACTTGAGCAGATGATTAATCTCTCAGTATTTATCTATGAAGTTAGCATAATAATGAAAATCTCTCCCCCATCTTGCAAGGAGTCAACGATGTAGCACCGTGCTTGGCATAACATAGTGTTGGGCACATATTAGAAGTTAAGATTCCAGTCTCCAACCCTCTCCTTCAGTTCCTTCATCTCTGAAGTCTGTTATTGTGTTGGCTTTATCTACCTATAGCTATGGGCTGAATGTATGTGTGTCCCCCAAATTCATATGTTGAAGCCCAAATCTCCAATGCGAGAGTATTTGGAGGTGGGGCCTTTGGGGGATGGTCAGGTCATAAGGGTGGAGCTCTGATGAATGGAATTAGTGCCCTTAGGAGAACAGACACGAGAGCACTGTCACTCTCTCTCTCTCACTCATTCTCACTCTGCCACATGAAGAGACAGTGAGAAAAAGCCACCTGCCAACCAGGAAGACCTCCTGGATCCTCGCCAGACCCTGGATCTGCCCACTCCTTAATCTCAGAATTCCCAACCTCCCATCTTCAGAACTGAGGAACAAAATTTTGTTGCTGAAACCACCCAGCCTGTTAAGAAGCCCAAGCCAAGACATTATCTCAGACTGCACGGCACCGAAACCCAAGAGCACCATACAAATACATTTCCTCCTAAGGACTGTCAAGTCTCTGACCAAAAAAATTAAAAATTAAATTAAATTTAAAATTCTCTTTCTTAAGGCGGGTGGATACGACTGGGAATGTGAACGGATGAACGATACACCTTTGCCTAGATCTGGAATATGCTGGAAAATATTAAGTCAAAGACCAAGTCCTCCTTTGCAGATGTTAGCAAGCTTTGACCCTAGGGCCAAATCTGTTTCCCCTCCCGCCTGTTTTTCTCTTATACTGGAGCACGGCCGTGCTCATTCATGCATGTGTTCTCCATGGCTGCTTGTGCACTAAAACCCCAAAACCGAATAGTTGTGACAGAGCCTGTACGGCCTGCAAAGCCTCCAGTATTGACTACCTGGCCCTTTTGCAACCCCTGATTTATTGAATACATTTGAGTCTTCTATCATAAGCATCCATAAATCTGAGACTGAATGCTGGAAATTGAACTTTTTTTTTTTTTTGAGACAGAGTCTCGCTCTGTCACCCAGGCTGGAGTGCAGTGGCGCAATATTGGCTCACTGCAACCTCTGCCTCCTAGGTTCAAGCAATTCTCCTGCCTCAGCCTCCCGAGTAGCTGGGACTACAGGCGCCTGCTATCACACCTGGCTAATTTTTTGTATTTTTAGTAGAGACGGGATTTCACCTTGTCAGCCAGGATGGTCTTGATCTCCTGACGTCGTGATTCGCCTGCCTCAGCCTCCCAAAGTGCTGGGATTACAGGCGTGAGCCACCTTGCCCGGCCAAACTTTTTAACTCTAGGGTCAGTTAAGGCTTACAAAGCCCAGTGGTTGGAAATTAAGACCCGAATGAATCTGAAGGCTAGAAACAAGAGGCTTCTGCCTCATCACTGTGCAGTTCTGAAGCAAACTGTAGATCAAAATAAGGCTTGAAAAGAAAAAACAGCAACAAAATAAAAATGAGTTTTTTAAATGCAAGGCAGCAAAATGGAGTCGACACAGGACTAACCTGAGACTCAGCTGTGCTGTGGTGCCTGGTCTGCCACCAATGAGGTGTGCGATGGGGGGCAATCGCTTCATTTCCCAGGGGCTGTTACGTGATTTGTAAAATGAGGGGCTCACTCATTCACCAAACATTTCTCGAACTCCTCCTAGGGGAACTTCCTGTCTTAGACACGGACGTCTGGACCTGCTAATCTCTAAGATGCCTTTCCAGCTTTAGAGCTCAATGTAAAATGTTCGGTGATACTGTAGCTCTGCGGAGTGGTTATGCGAGGCGCAGGAGTTAACATGCACACAGAGCTTTTGGTTCAGCGGCGTTTTAATGATATTCACCGTGGTAGTAATTTACCGCCATCACTTCTTTCCAAATAGATAGCGTATTAGTGTAAGTCCAGTCCATCGAGCAAGCTTCTCTCATCTGCGAGGGAGGAGGCAGCCCCCAGACAGCTGTGGACAGGACCTTCAACTTGAATTATGTAACAGTAGCAGAGGATGGGCAGATTGGCCTTCTGAATTATGCTCCCTTAGACTGGCATTTACATGAGTTTACAGATCCTAAACGCTCACCAGCAGACACAGCAAGGATGGCTTTATCCCTGGAGTAATTAATCCACGTAGCAAAGGGATCTCGAAGGTGCTGCCAACAATCCTGAGATAATTGAGACCTTACAGCAAATAAACCCCACAGAATCAGGACCGCTTTCACCATCCCAAAGTCCCAAAGTGAGAACCACCTTCCAAAAACTCAGACTCCAAAGCCTGTTAATCCCCTTTTGTGGCGAGCCTGTCCTCCTGGACCGCATGCCCTG
This sequence comes from Cacajao melanocephalus, assembly GCA_963573385.1. Lineage (NCBI taxonomy): Eukaryota > Metazoa > Chordata > Mammalia > Primates > Pitheciidae > Cacajao > Cacajao melanocephalus. The sequence continues at coordinate 51,888 of CAUYLG010057289.1, forward strand.
GTCTCCTCCCCCATAATACCCATTCAGGGCAATGACCCCAGTTGGCAACCCGGAGCCGCGTGGGCTGCAGTCAACAACACCCAGATGAAACTGCAGCTGATGGCCTGGCCTTTCGGGTCAGTAGCTGCTGTGCGCAGCTCCCTCCCTGCCTCCCGAAGTTCAAATGCCATCCTGATTTCTATCTGGAAGCGTCCCAGCCCAAACATGGAACAAAAGTTCCCTCTGACAAGCCCATTTGGGTTCCAAAGTATGTTTTTATGTTTGTTGGCAAATAGAACTGTCACCGGCAACAATAACAACACTGTTTTCCCTCGACTGAAGCTACTTCATTTCTTCACATTTGTTCCAGGGCTGGAACTGGACAGATGAATAATGTAGGCTAGGCGGCTGGCCCACGTCCTGACCTCGTGCCTCCGAAAGCAAACACAGAGGTGAAAATGGAGACTTGTTTGTTTGAACTCTCACTGCCTAATTTAGAAAAGAAAAGGAAAAAAGAAAAACAAACCTCCCACCATCCTATTTCATCAGCGTAGACACTGATGGGTTTTGTTTTGGTTTTGTGTTGTTTTTCTTTTCTTCTTCTTTTTTTTTTTTTTCTCTCTCGTTTCTTACTTTTTGAAACATGGAACTACAGCCCTCTACTGGTGCAAGGAATGAAGCCAATTTGTCAATCATCGAGGCTACCCTGCCATCTTGTGGCCATGTGCGGGATGCGCACGTGCAGATCAATTTCTCAGCATCATAAAACACAGGGCTAGGTAAGACGTTTGAAGGGTTCTTCAAAATATTTACGTGGGCTTTCATTTAAGACATTTCAGGAAAACATCTTGTATCGTTTGGGGGAAACATCGATGGGGTTTGGAGTCAGAATGCTGGTTCCGCATTTAAGTTCTATCAGTGATTTGTGACATCATCCTTGAGCAAATCATTTCATTTTTAACAACGTGTTTTCTCGTCTGTACAATGGCGGTCATAATAAATGTTCGATTCTTGGAGTTTTGTAGTGTTCACATAAGATCATGCACATGAAGAGTGCCTTGTCCACTTTAAAAATCATATACACATAAATAGATTAAAAATCTCTAGAGAGGTAGATTCTATCATCATACTTGGTAAAACTTTAGAAACTCAAAATCTGTTTTAATGACTAACCTTGCTATCAGAGAAACCCCTGGACTCAGAATAAAGAGAAAGACTTCACACTGTCTTATACTTTCCTAAAGATACATACTGCTGGCCGGGCACGGTGGCTCATGCCTGTAATCCCAGCACTTTGGGAGACCGAGGCGGGTGGATCACGAGGTCAGGAGTTCAAGACCAGCCTGACAAACCTGGTGAAACCCCACCTCTACTAAAAATACAAAAAAATAGCCAGGTGTGGTGGCAGACACCTGTAATCCCAGCTACTCAGGAGGCTGAGGCAGGAGAATCGCCTGAACCTGGGAGGCGGAAGTTACAGTGAGCTGAGACCACGCCACAGCACTCCAGCCTGGGCAACAGAGTGAGACTCCATCTCAAAAAAAGGATAATAATAAGATACATCTTGCCAAGTTTTTCTTTTTTCTGATTTAAGTGAAGTCAGTTCCTTCAGCCTTGCTTCGCCGTGCCAGCCGATGAATAATGAGGAGTGTGGATGCGTCTTGGGAGGTGAAATAAGTTTGCTTACGTGGAATCTCAAAGTGCTCATTAGTGTGGGGGCTTGGATATTTGGCTCCCTTGCCTTTTGGAAAAAGCCCAAGACAGACACAGCAGCTAAAGGAGCCCTCATAGGATGTCGGTGCTGCACGATGCTGACGCAAGATGACTCATCACACACTAGATGGGTTTGGCCACTGCTTCTGTGCAGCTGTTTGCAGAAAGCCAAAAATGTCTGGTGCCTAGCTGGGGGCTTGGTGAACAGACCCGAATGTCACTGTCCTCATCTCTCGCTAAATTTCAGTTCTGCTTGGAGTCGGTGACCCAGCCAGGGCTAGGTCTACTGATGAAAGTCCAAGGCACTGTCCTCTGTGTCTTCAGGTTACTGTGTCCTCGAGTTACTGAATTTCTCATTCATCTCACTGATGCCTGAGGTAGGCTTAGGGTACATTTGGCAGCAGGATCAATAGTTTTGCAAAGAGAAAATAGATGCCAGCCAAAGGAACATCAAATCCTTGGGTGAATGATGAGCACGGATGACTCAGCTGTCCCGGCCGTCTTCCCTCCGGGCTAGGCTCCGCTGCCTCCATGCTCACCTTCTGTTTCCAAGTTTGGTTCACTAGACCCATCCTCAGGAAGCCTCCTTTAGGATCCGGAATGAGTCACCAGCACCAGCGCCCCGAGCATGTTCGCTGGTGGGGATTATAGGAGGGGGAGGTAGACTGAGTCTACAGGAGAGCCTGGGGCACATCTGGGGGATGGAGGTGAAATGTTATCCCTCTGCCCTGCAGAATGAGGGTCCCCACTCAATCCCCTAGAGTTGACCTGTCAGACTCTTGAATTGAAGAAGGCACTCATTCCTCCCACCTAACTCTTTTTTTTTTTTTGAGACCGAGCGAGTCTCACTCTGTCACTCAGGCTAGAGTACAGTGGCATGTTCCTGGCTCACTGCAACCTCCACATCCCGGGTTCAAGTGATTCTTTTGCCTCAGTTTCCCAAATAGCTGGGATTACAGGCACACACCACCATGCCCAGCTAATTTTTGTATTTTTAGTAGAGAAGGAGTTTTGCCATGTTGGGCAGGCTGATCTCAAACTCCTGACCTCAAGCAATTGGGCCGCCTTGGCTTCCCAAAGTGCTGGGATTACAGGCGTGAGCCACCACGTCCTGTCCCTCCCACCTAACTCTTATAGGGTGGCTCCAGAATCTTCCAGAGAGACCACCCTGTGGATGGAATCTGGGGTTTTCTCCTCCACAGGCCACCTCTGAAAATGGGAGGTTCTTCCTCTCTTCCTCACTGGGAGAGAGAGAGAGCAATCAGGGTCTTCCTTCAGGAAGGAGCAAGAGGGTGAGGTTTTCTTCAGAGCTTTTCCATATTCTTTTTAGACACTTAACATGAGCCAAATGAGAGTGGGAATTAAAAGTATGATGGCCAAATCTGAGCTGAAGGACCCTGTGTCTAACAAGAGCAAAAGTGATCATGGTCACAATAAGACTGCAGACAGCATCAGTAGAGTTTTCTGTGACACATGGAAAAACATAGTCCTTGGAAACGCAGACATCTGGGTTTGAGTGCCAGCCACGGGGCCAAGAGATTCCAGAAGACCAGAGGTGGGGTGTCAGAGTCCACTGCTAGACAGACTGGATGTGTTCACATACACGACTAGCAAATGGACACTTGTAAGACTGGAAAATCTGACAGCAAAGCAGCAGAGAAGAGGGCACTGCCAGCTTTAAATACAAATCAATGAATTAATTTATTTGGAGAAATAATCTCATTTTTAGGATACTCTTTTTGATTTATTTAAGATAAATCTATTAATGTAACAGGTAATATAAATTACCTGTCCTCTAAATCCAATCTCACAAAAGTAAGAAGGAGTAAGGGTTAGGGGATTAGGGAGAAGGGGTGGAGCTTAGGCAGAGACTTTAGTTTTCCGGATCATATATAAATCATTTTTTTAAAACTTTTATTTTAGGTTCAGGGGTACGTGTGCAGGTTTGTTGTTTTGGTTTTTTGTTGTTTGTTTGTTTTTAATAGTTTCTTTTGTTGTGCAGAAGCTCTTCAGTTTAACTGTATACCATTTATCAATTTTTGCTGTCACTGATATGGTTTGGCTGTGTCCCCACCCAAATCTCACCTTGAATTATAATCATCATCATGTGTCAAAGGCAGGACAAGGTGAAGGTACTTGAATCATGGGGGTGGTTTCCCCCACGCTTTTCTCGTGATAGTGAGTTCTCGTGGGATCTGATGGTTTTATAAGTATCTAGCATTTCCCCTACTGGCACTCAGTTTCTCTTCTGCAGCTCTGAAGAGGTGCTTTCTGCCACGATTGTAAGTTTCCTGAGGCCTCCCCAGCCATGTAGCACTGTGAGTCAATTAAACCTCTTTTCTTTATATTTAAATTATCTAGTCTTGGGTATTTCTTCTTAGCCACTTGAGAATGAACTAATACAGTTGCAACAACCTTTGATGTCTGTGTCATGAAATCTTTGCCAGGTTCTATGTCCAGAATGGTATTTCCGAGGTTACCTTCCAAGGTTTTTGTAGTTTTAGGTTTCACATTTAAGCCTTTAATCCATCTAGAGTTGATTTTTGTACACGGTATAAGGAAGGGGTCCAGTTTTAGTCTTCTGCATGTGGCTAGCCCATTATCCCAGCACCATCTATTGCACAAGGAGTCCTTTCCTGATTGCTTGTTTTTGTCAGCTTTGTCGAAGATCAGATGGCTATAGGTGTGCAACATTATTTCTATAAATCCCTTTCTAATGAACAGTTCTCAGGTTGTTAAGAGGTAATTGTAACTCCTGGGCCCAGCCCCTGGGGCTAAGTTAGCTGTTCACATGAAAATGGTGATCCTGGAGACTGGCAGTGTTAACAATTACATAACTGTGCTCACTCCTAGAATCCAACCCTTTGGGAGATGGAGGCCAGCCTAGAAAGCACAGTGAAGCCCCGTCTCTACAAAAATAAAAATAAAAAGATTAGCCGGGCATGGTGGTGTAATCCTAGCTACTCAGAAGGCTGAGATGGAAGGATTGAATGAGTCCAAGATAAGAGTGAGCTATGATTGCACCCCTGCACTCCAGCCTAAGCAACAGAGCAAGACACTGTCTCTAAAACAATAACATGAAAATGAATGGTGCTTTATTTCCCTTCGTATCCACACACCTCTCATCCTTGGCTTCATACATTTTCAATTGTCTAGCATTCATTGGTGAGAACTGACTGCTGGCATCAGAATTTTTTGCTGAGAAAAAAATGCTATAGTCAATGGTTGGGTAGGAAATGAGCCCTACGCTTAAGGATCTGCATGTCAATCAGCTTCACCACTGCCCAGGACGGGGTCACAATACTGCATTACTCAGGAGAGGGACCAGAGAGTGGAGAGTAGAAATGGGAAGGAGGAAGAAGACCACTAAGTGGCACCATCTCTGGACCCCCAAAATCTTCAGCAGTGTCTTCTGAACACAGTACGGCTTCATGTGAGTGATTTTCTGTTGTGAAATCCAAAGAAGGAGCCTGGCTTCATGGCAGGATAGACATGGTCTAGGGGCATATGGCAGCCCAGAGGAAAGCCAGACCCAAGGCCCACAGAGGCCAGCAGGCCATGCCCCCATCAATTAGCAGAAGACTTCAGGATGACTTGGGCTTCCACCAGAATTGGGGGTTTTAAGACAATGTCAGTTGGAATGTCATGATTTCAACTGACATCTGGGTTTCTCTGAGGTTAGCTGAGGAATTGGTGTACAAGGACGTTTATCACAAAATGACATATAACATTGAAAAATTGGAAACCTAAATGTCCAACAGTGCTCTGGCTAAATAAATTAAGGGTGAGCTAAATGAGGATATAACATGCAAACATTAAAAATTATGTTTTCAAAGGACATCTAATGACCTGGGAAAACCTCCTGCTATAAGGTCAAGAAAAGAGAAAAAATTCAGAATGTTACTGTTGGTATTAGCTCATTTATTTCTTATAAGTACCCCTTTCTTAACTTAAAAATAAGACTAAAATTTTAACATAGATCAACCCAGAGTTTGTGGGATTGTAAGAGTTTGTGACTTTTTGTTGTTGTTGTTGTTGTTCTATGTGATTTTAAACTCTCCATAATGAGCGAAGTAATTTTAAAATCAAGAAAAATTGGCCTGGCCCGGTGGCTCACGCCTGTAATCCCAGCACTTTGGGAGGCCTAGGTGGGCAGATCACGAGGTCAAGAGATTGAGACCGTCTTGGCCAACATGGTGAAACCCTGTCTCTACTAAAATACAAAAAATTAGATGGATGTAGTGGCGCACACCTGTAGTCCCAGCTACTCAGAAGGCTGAGGCAGGAGAATTGCCTGAACCTGGGAGGCGGAGGTTTCAGCGAGCCGAGATTGCGCCACTGCACTCTAGCCTGGCGACAGAGCAAGACTCGGTCTCAAAAAATAAAAATAAAAATAAACATGACTTTTAAAGAGTGGGAGTGCAGTTTGTTTGTGTTCTTTGATTTACTTGGCAGAGACTCAGGACGGATGAGCAAGAAGGATATTACCCTTAAGGAATGTTTGGTTGTGATTTATTTGCACTGTACCTGTTTAGATAGAGACAACAATTGCTGCAGAGATGAGAACAGATATTATCTTTAGAGGATCACCAGTGTTTTCAGGGGAAAAAAGAGAAAAAGAAAGAAAGGAAATCAGAAGGAAGAGATAGGAAATAGAGGGAAAAATATATTTAGGCTTTTTTTTTAAATGGACTTAGAACTATCTTTTGTGTGTGTGAGTGTGTGTGTGAGAGTGTGTGTGTGTGTGTGTGTGTGTGTGTGACAGAGTCTCGCCCTGTCGCCCAGGCTGGAGTGCAGTGGTGGGATCTCTGCTCACTGCAACCTCCTCCTCCTAGGTTCAAGTGATTCTCCTGCCTCAGTCTCCCGAGTAGCTGGGATTGTAGGCACGCACCACCACACCTGGCTATTTTTGTGTTCTTTGCCATGTTGGTCAGGCTGGTCTCAAACTCCTGACCTCAGGTGATCTGCCCACCTCAGCCTCCCAAAGCGCTGAGATTACAGGCATGAGCCTCTGTGCCTGGCTGATTTCTATTTCACGTTTTCGTGTTTCTAGTTCTCTTTTACCAAGTCAAAGAAGTAGAAGATGGATTATGAGGGTGCTGGCAGTGATGCTAGAGAGAGTTTACATGCAGTGCAGGCACAGGATGAGGCAAGGCCTACGCTCTGTGTCTTCACCAGCTAACTGGTATGAGTAAGGACAAGTAGTTTGGGGACCTTGACCCCTGCACTTTCCTCCTGCCCAACCCCAGAGAATTGAGGAACCTTGATCACAGGGCGCAGCAGAGTGTAATGTGATGGTTTTCAAATCTCCCGAATACCTGCCTCAGAGGTGCATGAGGCCAGACCTGACATATGATGATCCCAAAAATATGTGAGGAATAAATTACATCAGACATTCTGGGTCACCCAGAAAATGCATCCAGCCCAGGGCTCCATCCCAAACGCTGGTGCCACAAAAACATAGCTGATTTTCTTCTTCTTTTTATTTTTTTTATTTTTATTTTTTTTGAGACAGAGTCTCGCTCTGTTGCCAGGCTGGAGTGCAGTGACGTGATCTTGGCTCACTGCAACCTCCTCCTCCTGGGTTCAAGCGATTCTCCTGCCTCAGCCTCCCAAGTAGCTGGGACTACAGGCGTGCCCACCACCATGCCCAGCTGGTTTTTTTGCATTTTAGTAAGAGACAGGGTTTCACCGTGTTGGCCAGGATGGTCTCGATCTCCTGACCTTGTGATCCACCTGCTTCAGCCTCCCAAAGTGTTGGGATTACAGGTGTGAGCCACCGCACTTGACCAGACATAGCTGATCTTCTTGATATTAACCACCAAAGAATAGGATCACACTCCCAAGACATCCCACAACTAATTTTGGAGACTCTGGCGTGACTTGGAATCAAGTAAGTCACACTGCTTTTGCCTCTGCAACCCTGGCCAAGTACGTCACCTCCAGGCCTCACCTTCACAACCGCTCCAGGCCTCACCTTCACAAGGATAGCTCAGGACTCAGGGGTCTTCAAGGTGCTTTTCAGCACTAATAGTCTATGATTCTTCAACTGTAAAATTTACATACAAGAGATTGTGTGCATGGGCGTGTGTCTAGGTACATGTGTGCATGTGTGCATGTTTATTTGCCCAAATGAAAGATAACTTAGTGCACAGATGACAATTTCAATAATATTAAATGAAAATGAAAAGAAACACCATTTGTTGAGCATCTCTTGAGTCTCCGGTACTATTCTTGGTATTTGTACCACGTTACCTCATTTAATTCTTACAATAACCCTAATTATTCTATAATGTTATTACACAGTGCGCAGCTTTGGAAACTGAAGCTCAGATGTGAAATGACCTGCTCTAGTTCATCCATCTATTAAGAGCCACAGATAAGAAACAGTATCCAGACTAAGCCCAAAATTGAGGATCCCCAGTTCAGTATGATTGGGGACCCCTTCCCCTAAGAAGGGTCCTTTGTTGCTGAGGGCTGAGGTTAGGTGCCACCCAGAAACCTTGTTGTTCTGATCATTCTAGACACCGATGCAGCTCTCATTTCTGCCACCAGGCTTGTCCCCACAGCTTCCTGACAATTCCGCCAGTGCTGCGCCCATGCCAATGGGGTCCTCGAGTTTGGAGAAAGAGTGATCACAGCCCTGTGGACTCCCCAGGAGGTGGCTTTGTTTTGCTTGTGAAATGTGCACCCCAGAAGCTAGACCAAAGGGGAACTGACCGAAAGTCACATTTGAGGACATTCACCCCTGTCTCCCCACGTCTGACCGTTCCAGGACCCACACAGGCCTTCTGACTCAGGAGCAATTCTCTGCTTCCTCATGGAGGTAAACTTTTCACCTCCCACCCCAGGGGGCTTAGAAAAACTTTGTGACCAAGCCAACCTTTTAATTATTACACTAAATGCCATTCCTAAGAATACATTCCTGGCACAGGAGCAGAATACAGGCAAGAACCCAAGAAAGACCAGAGCGCCATTCCCTTGGCCTAGGCACTACGACACAATACCTCTTTAAGCTCAGTGTATCCGGGAAAAAGCAAATCCCCAAAGGGTGACATACGCTTAGCCATTCATGGAGGCTGAGTTATATTAAAAACTAGGAAACCACTAGTCGTTCGACTTTGCTATTTATCTCAGCCCCCACAGAACTGAGGAAACCTCGATCATGGTGCACAGCAGATTGTAATGTGAGACTTCGACCAAGCCACCACACCGTTTGGGCCTGAGTTCCCACGTCTATAAAAGGAAGAAATTAGGTTAAGAGGATCTTTCCTACCTATTCCATTTTTTTAAAATAGAGTCTCGGCCGGGTGCAGTGGTGCAGGCCTGTAATCCCAGCACTTTGGGAGGCTGAGGTGGGTGGATCACAAGGTCAGGAGTTTGAGACCAGCCTGGCCAACATGGAAACCCTGTCTCTATTAAAAATATAAAAATTAGCTGGGTATGGTGGCAGGCACCTGTGGTCCCAGCTGCTCGGGAGGCTGAGGCAGGAGAGTCGCTTGAACCCAGGAGGTAGATAGTGAGCTGAGATCGTGCCACTGCACTCCAGCCCAGGTGACAGAGCGAGACTCTGCCTCAAAAAAAAAAAATTGATAGAGTCTCTTTCTGTTGCCTAGGCTGGAGGGCAGTGGCACAATCATAGCTCACTGCAGCCTCTAACTCCTGGGCTCAAGCAATCCTCTTACTTCAGCCTCCCTTAGTAGCTAGGACTATAGGTGCACAACGCCACACCCAGCTAATTTTTTTTTAATTATTTTCTGTGGAGATGGAGGTCTTGCTGTGTTGTCCAGGCTGGTCTCGAACTCCTGGCATCAAGGGATCCACCTACCTTGGCCTCCCAAAGTACTGGGAGCACAGGCGTGAGCCACGGCGCCCAGCCCCTCTTTCATATTAAAAGTCCGTGATTTGCCCCAGACCGTCTTTCACAGGGGGCCTCCTAATTCTAAAGGCTGTATCTCGCTGAGCAGCTCTGCGTTCACCTTTCTTGACTTTTCTGAGTTTACTTCCTCCTGGCATTACCAAGCGCTAGCCTCCTTCTGTCGAGGTGTGTGGTTCAATGACTGCTGCAGAGACTGCGAGCAGAACCAGATGCCAGCCCCCATCTTCCAAGAGGCCCCGTCTTGCCTGACACAGACAGGGACTGCCTGCTGACCTGTCCCCACAGTTGCCACCATGTCGCAGCCTCCCTGGCAACCTTCCCCAGCAACTCGCAGGTGTTGCCTGCCACCAGCTCTCAGACATGCCTGAAGCGTCAGCTGGCCCCGGTGCCTTTGCCATTGGGAATACTGGCACCAGCGCTGCGCTGCAGAGTACGTGGAGCTGCTGGACCCTGGGGCCTTCACACGTACCTTGCACAGACGAGTTCCCGCGGGGTGGATAGTCTCACCCCATTTCACAGATGGGGAACTGTGACCACAGGGCCTCCTCGTCTTCCAAGAAGGAACGAAAGCAAGGTGTCAGCCAGGGCAGAAATAAAAGCTTCAGCACTCTCCCAAAGCAAAGCAAGCCCTTGTCATCGGTCATGCGTCTTTTTACCTTTTGAAACTTTGTCGGATTTATATATAGCCTCTATCTTGTCCCTCTGAACTCGGCAGGGCTCATAATCAGTCACTGGGCTGAACACCTGGAACTCTGTGGGGATTATCATTAGAAGGATGCCAGGCCAGGTGTGGTTTTGGACCAGAGACCTATTGGAAGAGGGAGGATTTCTCACTTTCCAAGTTTACTCTGCTCAAGTTAAAACAATTAACCTCTTTTCCCCTTCAAACAACTGTTCTCCGCAGCTTTCTACCAGCAATCTTCAACCCAAAGACACAGTGCCAGAGTGGACTCGCTCCCCTAGAACCTTCGGAGGAAAAGGCAGATCAGACCTGCCCCTGGGGCTTCTTTCTGCCATTGCTGCCTTCTTTTCCCCTACTAATTCCACCCCCTCCTTCTAGACACCGGGACCTCCCGAGAGCAGCATTTTCTCTAATGCTGGGGTCATAAAGAGATTGTAGCAAAAAAGGGTTTTGCACAATGAGGCCCCCCTGCTCACCTTGTAAGATTTGCCAGGCTGGCCAGCAGGGAGGGAAGGGCGAGTGGCAAGGACATCCCCACTTGGGGTCTTAGTTCTCTTAATGATGTCGGCACCGTCCACTTCTTGGGCTGTAACGTCTCCCAGACACATGGGCGCTCGCACGCGTGCACACAAACACACACACACACACACACACACATTCAAAAGGTCTTGGTGACATTAATATGTTCAGGGAATCACATAGATCTTCTTACACAATACTATAGCAAGGATGAATTGAGTGCTTATTCCATTCTGGGCACTGTGCTAGGTGATTTTCACGCACTAATGACTTCATTAAATCCTCACAATAATCCTGTGAGGAAATATGTGGGATGAATTTGAGGCCCAAGAATTGAATCAAATAACCCAGGTCACACAGCCAGTGAGTGGCAACGCCAGGGCTGGGACCCAGCCTTACCTGACAGATGAGCTTGCTAGCCATTGTCTTAGATCCTCTCTGTGACTCGGGAGGTCAACGATAGCTGTCAGGGTATTTTGGGTCTATATGAGACAGCTCGAGCCACCCCTTGACACCTCTGTTCCCAAGAGGGAAGCTGGCACTCCCCCATCTCACGTACGCTGCCTTTTCCTGAGTATACACGGAGGGATGATGATGGCCTGCCACCTTCTGAAAACACTGCCCCGTGCAGGGTTTCAGATGATGAGAAACAACTGGTCACAGAAAATTAACTGATCGTCTTGCAGACTTTACCTAACCCAGTGGTTTTCAAGCTTAGATGTATATTAGATAACTGGAGAAATATTTTTTTTAAAAAATCCTGAACACCAGGCTGCACCGGGTCATAGAATGCATGTTTATTTCCCCTCTACATTCATAAGTTGACACCATCATCCTCAGTGGAATGGTGTTTGCAGGTGGAACCTCTGGGAGGTCATAAAGTCATGAGGGTGGGGTTCTCATGATGGGATTAGTGCCCTTATGAGAAGAGACAGGAGAGAACTTGCCTCCTCTCCCTCTGCTCCCTGCCGCATGCTCCTCGCTGGAAGACGGCCGTCTGTAAACCAAGAGGCGGGCCCTCAGCAGAAACCAGCCATGCCGGCAAGCTGGTCTTGGACTTCTAACCCTTAGAACATGGAAAATAGGTTTCTGTTGTTTAAGCCACAGTTTCCATGGTATTTTTGTTGTAGCAGTGCAGACTGACTAAGACATACCCCATGCCAATTAGCATGTAGTTGGGACCCAACCATCAGAATTTTTTTTTTTTTGACGGAGTCTTGCTCTGTCACCAGGCTGGAGTGCAAAGGTGCGATCTCGGCTCACTGCAACCTCTGCCTCCCGGGTTCAAGCGATTCTCCTGCCTCAGCCTCTGAGTAGCTGGGACTACAGTCACATACCACCACACTCAGCTAATTTTTGTATTTTTGGTAGAGATGGGATTTCACCATGTTGGCCAGGATGGATCTCAATCTCTTGACCTTGTGATCCTCCCACCTTAGCCTCCCAAAGTGCTGGGATTACAGGCATGAGCCGCCATGCCTGGCCTCATCAGAATTTTAAAACAATATTTTACACTTTCAAAAAACCACAGATTTACCAAAAAAGTTACAAGTGCAATACAAAAAACTTCTTCCTGAACCAATTGAGAGTGTTTGCCAAGCTAAAGCATCATCTTCCTCACATGTTCTAGTGTTTACGTTCTACAAACAAGGATGTTCTCCTATATAGCCTTAATATAAGCATAAAAATCAGGAAATTAACATTGTTACATCTCTACTAACTAACCCTCAGATTCCATCCAAGTTTCCCCAGCTGTCCTAATGACATCCTTTATAGCAAAAGGATACAGTCCAGAATCTCGAGTTGCAGTTATTGATCAGATGCCTTTAGTCTCTTTCATTTTATTTTATTTTTAGAGATCGGGTCTTGCTCTGTTCCCAGGTTGGAATGCAGTGGCACAATTATGGCTCATTACAACCTCTAACTCTTGGGCTCAAATGATCCTCCCTCCTCAGCCTCCCAAGCAGCTGGGTTTACAGGCACACACTACCATGCTTGGCTAATTTTTTTTTTAATTTTTTTAAAAAAAGGGTCTCACTATGTTTCCTATGGTTGTCCTGAACTCCTAGCCTCAAGCTATCCCCTGCCTCGGCCTCCCAAAGTGTTGGGATTACAGGAATGAGTCACTGCACCTGGCTCCTTTAGTCGCCTTCAGTTTGGAAGAATCCTTCAGTCTTTCCTTGACTTTCATGACCTTGACACACTTGAAGACTATTTTGTAAGATGTTCTGCAATCTGGATTTGTCTGACATTTCCTCATGGGGAGATTCAATTTACTCCACTTTGACAAGAATCTCACAGAAATGATGTTATGTCCTCATTGCATCCAACTGGATGGCTCCCAATTTTCATTTGTCCCATTATTGCTAAAATTCACTTTGATCACTTGATTAAGATGATGCATACCAGGCTTCTTCACTGTAAAGTTGCCCCTTTTCCTTTGTAAATGAATTAGTATTTTGAGGTGAAAGATAAGAGGTGGGTTGTGTATGGGAAGTCTGACCAACCATTGGTTATTTTTAACACGACGATTCCAAAGGGCAAGTGATTCCAAACTACAACCAATTTTGAGAACCAGCGGCCTGACTCCTTCCTGTGGGGGTCCCCATGACATGAGTTAATTATAATAAGAGCTAATATTTATTGGCTAACATTTATGGAGCCCTTAACTTTATAAGCATCATTACCATCATTACAACAACTTACAGTTATTATGCATTTATTCAACAAGTTCTTACTGAGCACCTACTATGGGCCAAACACTCTTCTGGGAACTGTGGATTCAGCCATGAACAAGAAAGACACAAGCTCCCTTTTCTTGTGGAGCTTACACTCCAGTGTAATGCCATGTACCAAACACCATGCTAATTGCTTTATATTCACAGGACAATAACAATAATAATAATAATTGTGATTTATTTTTATTGAGCACTTACTATGAACCAGACCCTTAGCTCACCCTTATAACAACTCTATGAGGCAGGTACTTTTATTATAAACTTATGAACTACTCTTTAAGTCAGGGAAAGAAAGGTTACAAGGCTCGTAGAAATGCAGTTCACACCACATTTGAAGCAGTAATGATGTTCTCTTCAGTCCTGGCAAAGATGGCTACAGACACTCAGAGTCTGAAAAATCCTACTGAATTAACAAAATACCACCTTACACGTATCAAGCTGGCAAAAACTAGAAAGGTGAACAACATCAAGTGGTGGTAAGGACATGGGGAAATGTGAACTTTTGAGCATTGTTGGTTGAAATAATGGTGCAGCCATTTGGCAGAGAATTTTCTATAGGTCTTCCCTAGGACCCAGGGAAACCATGCTTGGTATATTCCCTGGAGAAATTGTCACACAAGGTCACAAAGAGATATGCACAAGAGGATCATAAGGAGTTGTATGTACTGCAGAGTTGGAGGTAATCTAGGGGCCACACTAGGAAAACGGATGAGCAAAATAAGCTATATACATTTGGCTAAATGCTTTGCAATAGACAGAAGAAATCACTTCAACTATACACAACATGTATAAATCTCTAAACTATCAATGTTAAGCCAAAAATGTAAGAAACAGAATATTTGTAGCCTAATAACATGTATAAGACTTTTAAAACAATATATAGCGGTGCACGGTGGCTCATGCCTGTAATCCCTTTGGGAGGCCAAGACAGGTAGATCACTGGAGCTCAGGAGTTTGAGACCAGCCATAGTGAAACCCTGTCTTTACCAAAAATACAAAAAATTAGCTAGGTATGTGGTCCCTAGCTACTCTGGAGGCTGTGGTGGGAGGTTCGCTTGAGCCTGGAGGTCCCAGCTGCAGTGAGCCTTGATTGATTGCACCACTGTACTCCAGCCTGGGCAACAGAATGAGACTCTGCCAAAAAAAAAAAAAAAAAAAAAAACCACATATGTATATATATGCAAAACATTGTATATTATGGAGGATATATGCATACTTCTGTGTGGTGGAAGGTGGACTGGAGGGAGATACATGCATTAAGTATGTAGGTCTGGGTATGCCTTGGAAGGGGAAGGCAATGGGATTGGAGCTGAGACAAAGGGGGAAATGATAATTAACTTGAAAATAGAAGAGAAGCCTTGTAGGGATGATGATAATAGCATGCTATGAATTAATAATTGCAATCGATTTGATTCTCTGCCTGGAAGCAGAATAAAGTGGGGCAGGCAGTGCATAAAAGTATCTGGGGAAAGCCTACATGAACACCCTGGAAAGAGCTTTTTACACTCAGCCCTCTCCTAACCTATGCCCATTGAAAGAGTGAGGTCCCTAGGACAGAGTCTCGCCTTTTCATGACCTACTTATCTCATGAAAACCATCCTCTATCGATGTTCATCCTGATCCCTACTTGAACCACCCAAGTACCCTCCTGGACTTTCCTTACAACTGTTTTCCATGATGCCCTTCCTGGTGATGGAGGGTCAAGATCTGAGGCTGCTAGAGGCTGGAAGAGACAAGGAAGGAGCCTCCCTGACTGCGAGGCTGCAGAGAGGGCACAGCCCTGCTGCCGACACCTGGATTTCAAACTCTCCAGGACTATGAAGCACAAATTTCTTTTGTAAACCATCAAGTTTATGGTAATTTGTTAAGGCAGCCCTAGGAAACTAATACAGTTCCTCAACAAATATTTGCAGAATGGAAAAGCAAAGGTCTACAGGATAAATATCCAAACCCCTTAGCAGAGGAGACAGCACCATGTGGAAATTAGCTCCTGCCTTCTGGTGGTCTCACCTCCCATTGAACACGCCCTGCTCTCAGATCTCCCTTGGCAGGTGCACGCTCCTCTGTCTGAGATGCTTTTCCCCACCTGGGCCCCATTGGGCAAGGCTGTTCCCCTGTGGTTCTCCGTGCCTCAGAGCTCAAGGAGAATCCCACAGTGTCCCAGGATATGGGTGAAGAAATAGATTTTTTGGAGAAAAGGCAGGCATGGTCCTCTGACCCTCCCTCTGAGAGGCATGTGAGGGCCTGGACGCCAAAGGGTCTGCGGGAGAGGGAGGCCCCGCCCTTCTGTCTTTTTGTACAGCAAATGTGAGAAAGCAGCTCTGCCAATGGGCACAGGTTGGTAAAGGCTGTTTGGGGCCAGGAGGCCAGATGTGGGTGCAAGCTGTTTACAGGAGCTGTCTGGGAAATGCTGCAGACTCCCAGCAGGGTTAGGAGGTGGGAATACGGGGACGGAGGAAGCCTTTCTCCCCTGCAAAGTGGAGCTTGGATGCAGCCCCTCCTGCTGGGAGAAAGTGAGTACTAGATAATTTTTTTTTTTTTAAAGACAGGGTCTTGCTCTGTCACCCAGGCTGGAGTGGCTCGATCACGGCTCATTGCCGCCTTGACTTTCTAGGCTCAAGCAGCTCCCCCATTTCAGCCTCCCAAGTAGCTAGGACTACAGGTGTTTGCCACTACACCCCACTATTTTTTTAAGAAAAAATTTTTGTAGACAAGGAGTCTGTGTTACCCGGGCTGGCCTTGAGCTCCTGGGCTCCAGTGATCCTCCCGCCTCAGCCTCCCAAAGTGTTGGGATTACAGGCATGAGCCGCGGTGCTTGACTCTCCTGGCTGATTCTGTACAGGCGGCAAAGAGCTCCTGGCTCCCTGTGGCAGAGCTGTGCTCCTGCATCCCAGTCCTCAGGCAAACGCCTCCTGTTCCTTAGGTATCAACCCAGCCCTGCCTCCTCTGGAGCTTCTCCCTGACTCTCCTTTTTTCCATCCCACCTATTGGAGCTGCCTTGGTTGCAAGGTCTCCACCTGTTTTGTTTTGTTTTTTAGACAGGGTCTTGCTCTGTTGCCCAGGCTGGAGTGCAGTGGTGCCATCGTGGCTGCTCACTGCAAACTTGAACTCCTGAACTCAAGCAATCCTCCCTCCTCAGCCTCTCAAATAACTAGGACTATAGTCAAGCCACCATGCTGAGACTATACATATATATATACATATACACACACAATATACATATATATATATATTTTTTTAAGAGATGGCATCTTGCCGTGTTACCCAGGCTGATCTTGAACTCCTGGCCTCAAGCAATCCTACCACCTCTGTGTCCCAAAGCACTGGGATTACAGACATGAGCCACCACACCCAGCCAGTCACCTGTATCTTGTATCTGTTTTCTTGATGACTTGTTTGGCATCTGTCCATGTCTTCCCTGGAAATAAACATTCCCTCGGTTTTGTCCTCCTGTTTCTGTACGCTGTTTGTGGGTCGCTAACCCCATTCTGGACCTGACTCCTCTCCTTTCCTTATCATTTTCTCATCGCTCTTCCACTTTCCCTGGTCATCACAGCCCCTAAGACTGCCCCCCCCCCCCACCGCCTCCCAGCACTCTGGACTTTCAGGAATCCATCCATACATCCATGTATCCAACACTTCTTCAGCAGGTATTGCTGAGTGCCTCGTTGCAGCCAGGCACTGTTCGGGGAAATAAAGTAGGAATAAATCCGACATAGAGCTTACGGTCTAGTGGAGGGACAGATATTAAAGAAATGATGACCACAGAATTTCAAAGAGTAATGAATTGTATGAGGTAATCCAAGAATACCATGAGCAAAAGAATGGCCCCTCATTTAAGACAGTGGCTGGAGAGGAAAGAAGAAGGTGTCTTTGAGGAAAAGACATCAAAGCTGATGCAGGTTATGAGTATGTTGGATGGAGAAAGAGAAAGAAAATCAAGAATCAAGTGCTGCAGCCCTGAAGTCGGAAAAGGCTGGATGTGCTACTGGAAACACGCTCAGGGCCACAAAGAAAAATCAGCACTGAGACAAAGGATCTCTCAGCAAGGCGATCTTTACTTTCTGCAAAAAGGGTGCTGCCATTAGCCATCTTGCCATGAGAGTACAATGAACAGACGAAAAGCAGACATATTTATCCCTTACGCATTTGAGGTTGTCCTTACTGCTGTGTCTGATCTCTGGTGGGTGGAGCCATATCTCACAATCTGAAACTAAAACTCAATTGGCTAACAACTTAAAACTTTTCTAAACAGGTAAAAGCAATGGAGAACCAAAAGGAAGTCCAAATCAGGAAGGGGCATAGGCTGCGAGCTGGGACATGCCTGAGAGCACGTCCAGCAAAGGTATCTTGCTTGAAGTACAAGGACAGAGAATGTGCTACGTGCCTGTGAGCATGTCTGACAGCTACATAGCATAGGGCTTAACGAAGAGTCACTAGTAAAAAGCAAGAAGGCTTTGAAGAAAGT
>CAUYLG010057291.1:0-15840 GCA_963573385.1 Cacajao melanocephalus
ACAAAGAACTGGAACCAACCCAAATACCCATCGATGATAGGCTGAATAAAGAAAATGTGGCACACCATGGAATACTATGCAGCCATAAAAAAGGATGAGTTCATGTCCTTTTCAGGGACATGGATGAAGCTGGAAACCATCGTTTTCAGCAAACTAACCCAAGAACAGAAAACCACACACCGCATGTTCTCACTCAGAAGTGGGAGTTGAACAATGAGAACACATGCACACAGGGAGGGAAGCATCACACACTGGGGCCTGTCAGGGGGTTGGGGGCAAAGGGAGATATAGCATTAGGAGAAATACCTAATGTAGATGACGGGCTGATGGGTGCAGCAAACCACCATGGCACGTGTATACCTATGGAACAAACCTGCACGTTCTTCACATGTACCCCAGAACTTAAAGTATAATTTAAAAAAAAAAAAAAACCCTGTTTGTTGGGCCAGGTGCAGTGGCTCATGCCTATAATCCCAGCACATTGGGAGGCTGAGGCGAGCAGATGACTTGAGGTCAGGAGTTCAAGAGCAGCCTGGCCAACATGCCAAAACCCCATCTCCACTAAAAATACAAAAATTAACTGGGTGTGGTGACATGGACCTAAAATCCCAGCTACTTGGGAGGCTGAGGCAGGAGAATTACCTGAACCCAGGAAGCAGAGGTTGCAGTGAGTGAAGCTCATGCCACTGCACTCCATCCTGGGCAACAGAGCAAAACTCTATCACAAAAAAAAAAAAAAAAAAAAAAAACCTATTTGAAACCTATTTGTTCTTCCTATAGGAAGCCTTTCTCTCTCTTCTCCTCTCCTACCACGTTAGATATATAAGCTTTTAACTGCAACCATTAATGAGCCACCTACTTCCTTTATTGAGTCACATATGCATAATTTTTTTCTCCTGTTAATTTGTCTAAGTTTCTTTCACAGGCTCCAGGTACTGAACCTAAGAGGACAGAGGAAAAGTTAATTTTGCATGTGTTTATATAATAACTAGACATTTGTCTCATTTGTATCCTTTTTAGTCATCCAATGCAACTTTATCAGGATGACTTCAGCTGCACATCCCAATGCAGTGAGTGCTGAGGCTTACTTCTATCCTCTCTGGCTGTTTTTCCTTTATTCCGGTGGAACTTCAGCTGAGCACAACCACTCCATTAAAATAAAATATATCATAGTGTGAAAATCATTCCCTTCCACAACTAGCACATTATCTGCTAGCTTCTATAAATGGAATTGTGTTCCCCTGAAATTGCTATGTTGAAGCCCTCACCCCCGATTCATGGTATTCAGAGATGGAGCCTTTGAGAGGTCATAAGGTCCTCAAAATGGAGCCCTATGGGACTTGTGTCTCATATATAAGATCTCTTTCTCTCTTCACTTGCACACTCCAAGGAATGGTCATGTGAAGACACGGCAAAGAAGAGGCCACCTGCAAGCCAGCAAGAGAGCCCTCACCAGACACCGACTCTGCTGGCACCTTGACCTTGGACTTCTGGCTTGCAGAACTGGGAGAAATAAATGTCTGCTATTCAACCCAGCCCATGTGTGGTATTTTGTTATAGCAGTCCAAACTGACAAAGATAGCAGCACTTCCTCCTCGACAGAAAACGACTTTATCTGAAAATCTGGTATAATCATCAATTCTAAATTATGAACATTTAATCCTTCCCGTGCTTTAGTGTTAAAAGCCATTTTTAAACAGAATTTTTTTTTTTTAGTCTGAGTGTTTCATGTGCACTCTGTGTTTCTCTGGCTATTCCTCATTTAAACCATCTTCTTTCTGGAGTTGCCTTGTCCTTGGACACTAGCACTTAGCTGAAAATATCACACATTTAGGAGTTGTCACTCTACCTCAACTGAATCAGAAGAAAAATGCAATATGAAGTCCATTTGAAAAATGAACTGAGAGCACACATTATGTTGATGGCCTAGACTTCCTATCTATTCCTGTTAATTTAAAATTAGACAACCACCCATTTGGTTTGCCCAAAGAACTCTGGAATTTCAGGTGAACAAAATTTTAGGTGGTCTCTTGCCTAGTTCAGTGGGTTTGCTTGTGTAAATAATGAATTTCCATCACCCTTATTAACTTGGAGGTAACTTCCATGATTCCCAAGTAATTAATTCATTAAATAGTTCTGCTAAGTCAGTGTCGGCAGAAACGCCTCCTCTTTGGAGTTACAATTAAGTCCACTTCCAGGTTCCTGGCACCCACAGGCCATGTGGCCAGGTGACATGGTTTGGCTGTGTCCCCACCCAAATCTCATCTTGAATTGTAGCTCCCATAATTCCAATGTGTTGTGGGAGGGACTCAGTGGAAAATAAGTGAATCATGGGGGTGGTTTCCCCCATACTGTTCTCTGGCAGTGAATAAGTCTCATGAGGTCTGATGGTTTTATAAGGGGAAATCCCTTTCGCTTGGCTCTCTGATTCTCTCTTGCTGCCACCATGTTAAGAAGCGGCTTTCGCCTTCTGCCATGATTGTGAGGCCTTTCCAGCCACGTGGAACTGTGAGTCCATTAAAACTCTTTCTTCCCAGTCTCAGGTATGTCTTTATCAACAGTGTGAAAACAGACTAATACACCAGGTTAGCAGTGTTACCCACTAATTTCATGCAGTGGCTGTTCAGAGAGCGCTTCACACTTGGCCTTGGCAGGAGAAAGCAGCTAAGCAAGCCAAGTGCCTGCCCTTGCAATGACCTTCTTCAGGGCATGCTGGGGTCAGCCCTGGACCCCCACCAGCAGCCTGAACTTCTCCAAGGTGCTTTTGCCAGGCAAGGCCTGAGGAATATTTTACTCACTTGAAGGGCAAATAGAGGCATGTTAGAAGTCATAATTGTAGGCAATAATAACAACGATGGTTAATAATGATAATGACAACAATGGCAACCTCTGAGCACCCTGACACTGTGCTGAGCCCCCATTCTGAAAGTGTCTCACTATTCCCTACACACAAGCTTCACAAGTCCCGTGAGCTGATTAACTGTGTTCCATCAGCAAGCAAACAGAACCCAGAGCATATTGAGAGATGACCTTCTTCAGAAGATCCCTCTAAGTTGATGAATTATTGTGTTTGAGTAAGAACATTTATTTCTCATTTATTAATTCAAAACAATAAACCTCTGTGCTGAAAGGGATCAGAATACCCCACCCCAAACTATGCCATATATTTTGAGCTGAAGGTAATTGAGAAAAAGCAGAGATAAAAAAAAGGGGGCTGGTCTCGGTGGCTCATGCCTGTAATCCCAGCACTTTGGGAGGCCAAGGTGGGCAGATCACTTGAGGTCAGGAGTTCAAGACCAGCTTGACCAGTATGGCAAAACTCCGTCTCTACTAAAAATAAAAATAAAAAATTCTGCCCTCCTCCTGCCAGAGAGGAGGGCATAAATTTCCCTTGTGAAGATGTCCCCTCAGCCCTCCTACCAGGGAGGGAAGAACAACCTCTATCACCAGAGAGGGAGACAGCACTGAGAGGAATCTGCATGGATTAAACCTTGCTAAATAACCCAATCTTCCACAACTTTCACCTGCGTGTTTACTTTTCCACAGTGACCACCCCTAGAGGCCCAAACCCCTTTTCCTTTGTCACCTCTCCACAATGTATTGCCCTTTGCTAAAATTGTATCTAAGCTCCCAAATCTAACCACTTGTTTGGGTCTCTACTTTCGTCGAAGGCCTCCGTGAACATAAAAATTAAAATATCATTATCAAATAAAATTCGTATGCCTTTTCTCCTGTGACTCTGTCCTTTATCACTTTAATTCACAGTTGCCAGATGTTATAGGTTGGCTCTGTGTCCCCACCCAAATCTCATCTTGAATTGTAGCTCCCTTAATTCCTATGTGTTGTGGGAGGGATCCAGTGGGAGATAATTGAATCCAGGCGGGGATTCTTCCATACTGTTCTCGCGGTAGGGAATAAGTCTCATGAGATCTCATGGTTTTGTAAGGGATTTCTGCTTTCACTTCTCTCTCATTCTCTCTTGCCACTACCATGTAAGAAGTGCCTTCTGCCTTTTGCCATGATTGTGGGGCTTTCCCAGCCAAGTGGAACTGTGAGTCTATTAAACCTCTTTTTCTTCCCAGCCTTGAGTATGTCTTTATCAGCAGCATGAAAACAGACTAACATTCAACTGCTGAATGAAAGAGGGTAGAAGTATGATATATACTTAGAAATAGATACAGATGATACAGATATATGCACACACAATAGGTTTACACCCATGGTTCCTGGCTCATAACTCCCATGGCCCTTCTGTGTATTCCCTTGAGTAAACAGAATCTCTCTCTCTGACCTTCTTCTGCTCTCCTTTCACCTTCCCACAGCAGAACTCTAGCCTGCTTGTGGGTCATAAGACCCTCATTCCAGACAGGGTCCTGTCCCATCCCTTGAAGAAAGGAATGCTGTGGAGAGAGGCCAGAAGAATCTGAACGAACAGGCCCTGCTGGGTTTAGACCAAAGCCTTTTTGCCCAATCTCATTTCAACACAGCTGTTCATGCTTCAGTGATACCTATCCAGTGACGTCTCCAGAATACATGGAGGTTCCTGCAGGGCGGCACACCCAGGGAGGGCATGGAAGCTCTGCATCCCTTCCCACATCCCTCGCCCTACGCATCTTCACCTTCATCTGTATGCTTTGCAGTATCCTTGATAATAAATCATTAAGTGTAAACAAGTGTTTTCCCGTGTTCTATGAGTCACTCTAGCAGATGAATCTAGCTGAAAGAAGGGATTGTGGGAATTCCAAATTGAAGCTGGTCGGTCAGAAGTTCTGGAGGCCTGGTCTTGCAGTTGGTGGGAAAGTCGGGGGAGGGGTCTCTCTTGTGTAACAGAGCCCTTGCTCTGTGAGATCTGAGCTCTCTCCAAGTAGACAGTGTCAGAACGGAATTGGAGGATACCTAGCCAGTGTCTGAAGCAGAGCTGAGTGCTTGCTTGGTGGTGGGGAGAACTCCATCCTTGCCAGTTTGTGTTGGAGAACCCCAACCCCATCCAGAAGTCCATGCTGGCTGTTACAGTGGTGAATGGGAGAATAGGAAAAAGCACATTGAGTGGTGGGTTTCGGTTTTTTTTTTTTAACACAAACGAGGAAATTTTTTTTCTCTCCTACTAGGAGCTGGTAAGAAAAATGGTGAACAAAGCAGACAGATCAGGGAGATAACATATTAGTCAAATAATCTCACAAATATACACAGGGCTGTAGCATCTAATCCATGGGCCACGTCCCTGCAGGCCTAGCTTAAGTCAAAATTCAAATAACTCTAGAACAATGTGGCACAGGAATAGAACTCTGAGGTCAGTGCATTTTTGCCCTGTGTGCTTTGTATTCTCTTGGCCTCTGTCACCATGTTTATAGTATCATTTGGCAGCAGGAGTTGTGAGGGCTGGCCCGCAAAGCACCAATCCCATCCAACTCCCCCCACCAAGATGCCCAGCCTCAGCCTCAGCACCACTACCAGAGAATATTGTTAGAGCTTCTAGAAGATTTTAAGATATCGTAACAAGGAGGGCTTTAACAGCAATACCTATGCCGTAGCAATAGCCACTCTCAGAAGTTCCATAGCAAGTACAGGGTTCCCCACCTGGTGACCCCAGGTTTCTATTGACCACTTACAGAAAGGCCACACTGGGGCAAGACTGAAAACCCTAGGTACAACTCTTTGGAAATGCAGCTTTAAAAATGTACAGTCCTGGGAGAGACTTTTGCTTTGATGTTTTTTTGTTTTTTTTTTTTTGGTAATTTGAGAGATTTGCATTATTTCAAAGTTTTTGCGTCAAAAGAGACTTTACTAATATTTTTAACCTATGCTATTTTAAAATCACAAAGTTCAGATTTGCCTAAAACATATTCAAGTTGTATTTCAAATTGCAGTCTAGGCGCTGAAGGAACTGCTGTTGGACGGAGAGAGGCGCTGGCATTCCCTGAGGACAGTGGGTTTGTGCTCAGGTGAGGGGAGGATGTTAGGCCTTAAGTGGGTAGGATGATGGGGCGTGGGGAGGACCACTTCTTGGGGCAGAGAGATCGATGGGTATCGAGGCAGCAGGGTGGGTGGCAGGGGGCCTGGGACCCCTTAGGAAGTTAAAGAGGCTGGTACGTCCTGAATGTAAGGAGGTGGGATTGTGGGGTGGCCTCAGATGAGCCCACAGAGGGGCCAGACCCAAGCACACAGTCAAGAGTTTGCCTTTTATCTTCAGGTGTAAGAAGGAACATCAGGAAAATCATGAAAAAGACGTTGAAATGGGCAAAGATTGTGGAGTTATCTGATTTAATAGGGCCTGAGCTGCTCTTAAGGGATTTACAACTCTAAGCCGTAGGAAGCTGAGAGCAATACGAATAGTTTTTATACCTGGAAATGCAAGCGAACTTTGAGGGAAATGTCATCGATTTTTGCCCTGCAGGTATTGACCAATTTTGCTTCAATCTGTAAATTTTTCAGTGTCTGTGATGACATCTCCGTGTGTATTCTTTGAGTTCTCCATTGAATGTCTTGTAACATTTTGCCTGTCCCTTCATTCATGACTTGAATCCTTGGCATGTAATTATTTTTTAGATTTGTAAGAGAACCATGATGTTATCTTTTTAAAAACGCTTTAACAGGAGGCTTTTGAGGAATTTCAGAAATTTAGGTATATGAGGAATTTAGGCATATGATTTCTGTGGAATATTTAGAAAATACTTTTAAAAGTAGGCTAAATTAAAGGGCCAATATTTAACTTTTTTTAATCTACAGAAATAGCGATTTTCTATTAAGCTCAACTTAATATGAAGAAGAAGATACGAACCATTTGTAATATCAATAGCACCCATAGTTAAGCATTATGAATTTTTAATGACTAACTTTTATGATTTTCTTTATTACAAAAGTGATGTATAGTCACTACAGAAAAATTAGGAAAAGAAAGAAAGCAGAAAAGGAGGAAAATTTAAAAACAGACACATCATACAGACACAAACCCTGTTAACAGTATGGCATACATTTGTTTTTTAAAAATGATTATGCTTTGGCCAGGCATGCTGGCTCACGTCTGTAATCCCAGCACTCTGGGAAGCCAGGGTGAGTGGATCACTACTTGCGGCTAGGAGTTCAAGACCAGCTTAGCCAACATAATGAAACCTCATCTCTAATAAAAATACAAAAATTATCCAGGTGTGGTGGCACATACCTGGAGTCTCAGCTACTCAGGTGGCTGAAGCAGGACAATCGCTTGAACCCAGGAGGCAGAGGTTACAGTGAGCCAAGATCATGCTACTGCACTCCAGCCTGGGTGACAGAGCAAGAGTATGTCTCAAAAAAAAAAAAAAGATTATATTTTACCTACTGTTTGATAACCAGATATTACTAACAAACCTTTGCTTCGTATCAGTAAATACATTATGTTTAGTGACTAAGTGTAATCCCATCAATTTAATAACATCACTTACAAGTAGCTTCCCACAGATGAAATTCAGTTGTTTTCAGTTTCTACCATTGTAAGTGGTGGCAAAAACCATTATCACTGAATCAAAAAGGATACACCTAATGAATCCCTTAGAATCAGTTCTGGAAAATGCAATTGCTACCATGGAGTCAGTTTTTAAAAAAATCAGAGGTTACCAGGAGTTAGAAGAGACAGGGATAAATAAATTACATACAGAGGATTTTTTAGGGCAGCAAAACTATTCTGTATGATACTATAATGAGTGTAAGTGTGTGTGGGGGGGTTATCATTTTAAACTTTGTATTTAAGTAGTATACGTAATTTTATATTGAAAATCTGTTTTTTCCACTTCATCCACTAGGTTGAACAGTATTTACCCAAAATTCTTGTCTACCCAGAACCTCAGCACATGACTTTATTTGGAAATGGGGTCTTTGCAAATGCAATTCATTAAATGAAGGTGAGGTCACACTGGAGGATGGTGGGCCCCAATTCAATATGACTGGTATCCTTATAAGAAGAGGGAAATTTGGTCACAGAGACACTCACAGAAGGTAGACATTGTGAAGACACTCAGGGAGAAGGATGTGTAACAAAAGAAGCAGAGATTAGCATGATGGCCAGGGAAGGCCAGGAATTGCCAACCACCACCAAAACCCAGGAGGAGGCAAGGAAGACTCATCCCTAGATCTTCCAAACGGAACATGGCCCTGCCAATACTTTGATATCAGACTTGTGAAGTCAAGACTTCTGGCCTCCAGAACAGTGGCAGAGTACATTTCTGTTGTTTGAAGCTATCTAACTGTGGAGCTCTTCCCAGGCAACCCTGGGAAGCTAATCACCCACTTAACCAAGTATCCTAAATGGTTTTCCATCAGTTTCTGTATTATTATGAAATAATTTTAAGTCACTAAACAATATTATGTTTTATGGATCTACCATCAGGTATTTAAGGAACTATTATTAAACACTAAGTTGTGCCACTTTAGCTATAGAAGCATTTTACTTAGACATCCATATATACTTTCATGTGTTTTATGGCAGAATATAATTTGTATATACAACTTTATATCCTTTTTAATTTAACACTACATTATAAACATTGTTGCATATCCACTAAAAACCATTCACGAACATTGCTTTAATGGCTTCATAATAATACACTACATTTATGATACAAAATATCACTTTGAATACATCATAAGAATACCCATGTGATTAAGCATTATGCGGTTTGCCATTTTTCAATATTGCAAATAATACTGAGATGATTTTAAGTACAGAGAGCTACTTTTTATTCTTTTGTCTTTGGTGTTGTATCTTTCTTTTTTCTCTTTTCAAATACTGCATTCTAACTTTTTAATTTTTTTATTATTTTTATTTTTAGACAAGGTCTCACTCTGTCACCTAGGCTAGAGTGCAGTGGTGTGATCATGACTCACTGAAGCCTTGACCTCCCAGGCTCAAGTGATCCTCCCACCTCAGCCTCCCAAGTAGCTGGGACTACAGGCATAAGCCACCACACCCAGCTCAGTTTTGTATTTTTAGTAGAGACAGGGTTTCACCATGTTGCCCAGGCTGGTCTAACACTCCTGAACTCAAGCAATCCACCTTCTTCAGCCTCCTAAAATGCTGGGATTACAGGTATTAACCACTGCTCCCAGCTTGGAATTATATCTTAATTAGATTCTTTAGCTCTTTTAGTTATATGTCAAAAATTGCTCACTTTAAAATTACTGATAGAGTTAAATTAGTTTCCAGAATTATACCAATTTACAATCCCAGCTGTTGTGTCAGAGATGGCTTATTTCATCACACCTTCAACAGCATTGCTTATTGTCATTTTCATGAGTGTGGTGTATTTGGGTACAAAGTTGATAAATCCCCCTATATCTAAGAATTTGCAAACAGTTCTTGTCCATTGCAGTCCTTGATTCACAAAACCCTATGAAGAAAGCATTACAACAATGTATCCGTAAGTTTGCAAGGGCTGTTTTTCCCCTTGGGTAGGAATGTCACATTGTCATGTAATGGTCTCATTTAAGTTATCTTGGACATCAACCTTATTACTAGAGGCATAATTAGCAATTTTGGAATGAGGATGAGCAGCAGAAAATGTGCCCTCTATTAAATACACCCCAAAAGTTTAGTGGATTCAGATAAGAACAACCACTTATTTTGGAATCTTGGCAGGGCTCAGTGGTGATGGCTGTCCTGCTTCACACAGAGTCAACTGGAACAGATCAGCTGGGGCTATAGGATTCACTTGCAGGGTGGCTCATTCACAAGACTGGAAAGTCAGTCCTGGCCATTGACTAGGAGCTTGGTTGTAGCTGGACTGAGGGTCTTATTCTATTTGACACGAACCACTCTGTGGGGTTGCTTGGGCTTCCTCACAGCATGGCTGCTGGATTCCAGGAGCGACTGCCCCACGAAACAAATAAAACATACACATCTTTTGCAGCCTGGACCTAGAATTGAGCACAGTGTCACTGTATGAGTTTTCCATTGGCAAATAACAAACTATTACAAATTCCATGCCTTAAAACTATACTATTTACTATCTCTCAGTTCTGTAAAAGCATGGGAAGGATGAACTGGGTTGTCTTCTTAGGTAGGGTCTCATAAGGCCAACATCAGGGTGTTAGCCAGAGGAGTCCAAATCCACTTCCAAGGTCATTCAATTAGTGAGCTGAATTCACTTAGGGGCTGCTCTCAGCTTCTAAAACTACTTGCACTTTAGGTTGGCACGTGGCCCCTCCATTTTCAAAGGCAGCAACAATGTGCCCTATTTTCCTCTTGCTTCAAATCTCAGACTTCCTTGTCTGCTGCTAGCTGGAGAAAAACTCTGCTTTTAAAAAGTCTATGTGATTAGACTAGGCCCACTCAAATCATCCCCCTTTTGCCCTAAATCGCAAGAGTGACAGCACTGCATTCCAGACTCTCCCATACTCAAAGGGAAGGGAATATGGAAGGACATGCATCCTCAGGACTTATACCACAGCCACACCCAAGGTACTCTATCAGCCATGCAGTCGTAGAGTTCAGATTCAGGGAGAGGGGACGTAGACCTCTTAATAGATCTGAAAATAAACTGCCATAAACAGATCTCTCAACAGAGGAGTTTGCAAGAATTGGGAGATTCTCTTAGATTATCTTATAACACCACCACATCTTCAAATTGTTGTGGCTATGAGGGGAGGTGATAGGCGAGTGGAAGAGGATGGCCCGTGTTTCCAGAGACATCCCAGGCAAGCAATCTCCCAGGCCTCCCAGTCTAATAAATAACAGCTACAAGTCTTTTGCAGCCTGGACCTACAACTGGGCACAGTGTCACTGTATTAGTGACACTGTCACTTTGGGGTGGTTTAAATAGAGGGCAAATTTTCTGCTGCTCATCCTCATTCCAAAATTGCTAATTATGCCTCTAGTAATGTAGTTGATGTCCAAGATAACTTAAATGAGACCATTACGTGACAATGTGACATTCCTACCCAAGGGGAAAAACCGTCCTTGCAACCTTAAGGACACATTGTTCTAACCTGCTTTCTTCATAGGATTTTGGTGAATCAATGGTATCAACTGTCTGCCAGGGGACAGGAGACCTTGTCAGGACACTGATTTGTCCATGGAGAAACAGCGGTGTTTGCTGATGGGTGAGAGGGCTTTCAAACGTGCACAGTCTTTTAAAGCACTCATTTTGGGGGCCTTCTGTGGGTTTCCTCGGTTCTAAGCCAGGAGTGCCTGCTTAGTGACTATCCCACACATTGCGCACTAATAGTTGGGCAAAAAGAAACTAAAAGGAGCCTTGAGAGTGAACTTGGATTTCTGAAGACAAATGAAACATGTTTTGAAAATGAATCCCAAAGCACAGAAAAGCATAAATTGCCTTCGGAACACTATAATCTAATTTACTCTATTTTATTTTTACTGGGGAATTCTCATTTTTGGCATGTCAAAAATGGCTTGCCCATCACAGGTGTGCGTGGCCGCCTTTGACCACGCTGGCCTTTTTTGGCAGTTCATGTTGTGCAAAGAGCTGGTCGTTGCTCAGGAAATGGACTCCTTGGATGTTATTGTTGGCTTTAGTTGTGGAATCTTTTTTGCTCCTGAGGATGAGAATTAAATTTTCTTTGACTTCAGCTACAAATATCCATCAAGCAAGCTGGTATGGGTTGAGTTGTGACCCCCTAAAAAGACATGCTGAACTCCTAACCCACAGTTCCTCAGAATGTGGCCTTATTTGGAGATTCTCAGGGTCTCGATAGAGTCATCAAGTTAAAACAAGGTCTTTACAGTAGGCCCTTATCCAATGTGACTGGTGTCCTTATAAAAAGGGGAAATTTGGATTCAGAGGTAGAGGCACAGAGAGAAAAGGCAACACAAAGAGACACAGGAAAAAAATACCGTGTTAAGACAGAGGCAGAGGCCAGAATTATGCTGCCACTAGCCCAGGAACATCAGGGTATGGCAGAAGCAGGAAGAAGCTGGGAAGGATGCTTCCCTCCTAGGTTTCAGAGGAGTCATGACCCTGCCACACTCAGTTTATAACCTACAGTTTCTGGAACCGTGAACAAATGTCTTTCCACCGTTCTAAGCCACCAGGTTGTGGTGCTTTGTTACAGCAGCCTAGGAAACTGATCCGCAGCATTGGCCGAGCTCCCGCCTCCTCCAGTTGCTCTGCACAAGTCCTTGAAAGGCTAGTGTCCCATTCACCTTTGCTGGTCTCCTTTCTCTCATGCCACACTGTTTTATTCAACTAGTGTATTTCCTTCAAAAATTGAAACCAGACTCAGTGGTCACTGGTACCTTTCTGCAGTATCCCAAGACTTCAAAGGACACCTTTTTAGGAGATCTGTATTTCAAGTCTTGAACAATCTTAATATTACTTTCCTTTCGACTCTTTACTTATTTATTTGTTTATTCTGTGTATGCTCCCGGCCAAGACCTGCTGTCCAGTCACACTTGGGTATCTGTGCTCTGCCTTTCATGGTATTCTCACCATTCTGTAGACCAAGTGGCAATCTCCACCTGCAAGGAAACTTCACCTTTGCTGTCTGCTTCTTCTGAATTCAGAGACTACAATGTGCTCCTCTTCATGTTCTGCATAACGCTCGATGCACTGTCAAAGGCAAAGGGTGCCCTGTGAGCGCCAGCTGCCATGCCCCCATATCCACGTTCCTCGATTGCTATGATAACTGAATCCCTACATTTTAGCTGGGCACAGGATGCAGACTGCATTTCCCAGCCTCTCCCCTCACCCCACCCTTTGAATCTAGGCATGGTCACGGCAGAAATTCTGATCAGTGAGATATAAGGAGATCCTGCAGTGAAAGAGAATTCTGTTCTTCTCTTTCACTTTTCTCACCTTTCTACTGGCTGGAGAGTGGACGTGGCATTAAGCCACCAAAAACAACACCTGGCAGAGCAAGTAGACAGGAGGAATCTGAGCCCTCATGGGCCCTGAGGAGCAGAGCTGCCCCATATGTAACTTTCTGTAAAGAGAAATAAACTTTCATCTTGTCTAAGTCACTCACATTTTTGTCTTTGTCACAGCAGCCAAGCCTAGACATCAACTAATCCAGGTGGATACATAGAGAAAAGTTGGAACCTGTAGAGAAAGTAATTATCAGGCAAAGATTGGGTCCTAGTATTTACAAAGAATGTCGATTTGGGATCACAATAGTGCAAGTCTTTCAACCTCCATCAGACTCAGTTTCTCGTCTATAAAATAGTAATAATAGCAGCTACCGCACGGGATTATACTAGATTAGACTTGGTATGTTTGTAAACTGCCAGGCACACAACAGGCGGTCAGAGAATGGTAAATGTAATTATGATTAACTGTATCCCCCAGAAAAGAGTTCATTCAAAAACTGAAGTCTCATTTAGGTAGCAGTGTATCCCTCTTCGCACAGCATAAGGGTTAATCTAGCTTGGGTTTCTAATAAAGAAAACTCTGGAAACATGGATTGTGAGCAGGCAGTTTATTGGAGAGGTGACCCCAGGGAGCATGAGAGAGGAAGCAGAAAGTGAATGTGTCGTCTCCCGAGGCTGCCACAACCACCATTGGGCAGGTCAAACAACAGAAGCCCATTCTCTCACATTTCTGGAGGCTGGATGTCCAAGATCAAGATGTGTTTCTCCCTCTGTAAACCACAGGATGGAATCCGCCCTGGCCTCTCTCTGGCTTCAGGTATTTGTTGTCGACCTTGGCGCTCCTTGGCTTGAGGCTGCATTGCTCCGATCCCTATCTCTGTCTCACCATCACACAGCAATCTCCCCACGTGTCTTCCCATGTCTTTGAATAAGGACACCAGTCATACTGCATTAGGGGCCCACGCTAGTCCAGCCTAACCTCATCTTAACTTGATTACATCTGCAGAGATCCTAACTGCAAATAAGGTCATATTCACAGATACCCAGGGTTAGGCCTTGGACATATCTTTTCAGGGACACAATTCAACCCGTAACAGTGAGACTGGAGAGGAAAAAGCAACAATATTGCCAAGGAAACTGCTGTGAACAGTGAGCACTCTGTTCTGCTTAGACATCCTGAGAAGTGCACAGAAAGCTCTAGAACAGTCCCCCCAAAACACAGGAGGTATGAGCCTTTTCTCACCAGCATTTTTCTCTAGGAATATCAACTCCCACAGTTTTGAGCTTTCCCCATTCATGGCATGAGACGTTGCTCACCACCTGCAGAGTTCTGTCCTGCAGACCCTGACTCAACCACAGGTGAATGAATGCACTCTCACACTCAGTACAGTGAGTTCGACTGGGCTAGGGCTGGTCATCAACCGCTTTCACAGGGCAATTGCAGCTAACCGATCACGACTGTCTGTACCTCCTCACATTGATTCAGTATAGATTTAATAACAGAGGTTCTAAGTTAACATGCTTGTGGATAATTAACATGGTTAAAAGAGTGGTTTTATGAATGATAAAAGGTCTTGGTTCCGGGGCCCAGAGTAAACACCATTAACAGGTAATTCCCCTTTGACCTCCCCCACTGAGAGGCCAGCACAAAGCTTACATGAGTAAACAAAGACAAAGGAATGTGGGGTAGACAGATTTCACTGGGGAAGCTTTTATTGTCCCTAAATCTTCACCCTATGACTTAATACTCTAACTTAAGAACTGCCTGCCTTCAGCCCATTCCATTAAAACCTTTTGGTCTTCCAAAAGGTTTGAGACTATAATCTTCTAACTTTCCCTAACATTTCCCTAATATTTTGCCAGCCACCCCGAGTGAATCTCAACAATGGCACGAGACGAATCCCGATGAAGAAAGTAAAACCTTGCACCCCATGCTTGAGGTAAGCTGCTCTGAGCATGCAGTGACTTAAACACAAAAAGAAACCCCAATTCCTGCTGAAATTAGAAGTTAAAGAGAGAGCCAAGATGGCTGACTACTAGCAGCTCAGGATTGTAGCTCCCAGAGAAAGCACACGAACGAGAGGACGCCACACTTACAGATGAATTTTTGTTGCCCATGGACCAGGAGATTCCCAGCGGAGGAGCCGCACGGGTCGCCAGCGCGACTCTTGTGGCCGACATGGTGGTTTTGCCGGCGCCCCGGCACGGCGGTTCTTGGTGCAGAGTAAAGGGGACTGGCTCCCCTTTTGGTCGACATTTGGAGCTCCGTGAAGGCAGACTCGCCTATTTACCTGATTGAAAAAGGGATTTAAGAGGGAGGCCAGACCGGAGATTCCCGGGCAGAAAGGCACCACGAATCTTGATGCCACTGTTTTGGTCGGCGCAGTGGGTTGCTCAGATTTCGGCGCTGGGAATCAACAAGTTGGACATCCACTCAGACACCTAATTTGAAAGTTGGCAATTACAAAGGACAGGTGGATAAACTTACAATGATGGGAAGAAACCAGTGTAAAAAGGCTGAGCATACTCAAACTCAGAATGCCTCTCCTTCTACAGGGGATCATAGTTCCTCATCAACAAGGGAACAAGGCCTGATGGAGAACGAGTGTGATCCATTAACAGAATTTGGCTTCAGAAGGTGGATAATAAGAAACTTTTCTGAGCTAAAAGAACATGTTCTAGCCCAATGTAAAGAAACTAAGAACTTTGAAAAAAGGTTTGACGAAATGCTTATGAGAATAGACAATTTAGAGAGGAATATAAGTGAATTAATGGAACTGAAGAACACAATACGAGAACTTCGCGAAGTATGCACAGGTTTTAACAGTCAAATTGATCAAACAGAAGAAAGGATATTAGAGGTCAAAGACCAACTGAATGAAATGAAACAAGAAGACAAGATTTGAGAAGAAAGAGTAAAAAGGAATGAGCAAAGTCTCCAAGAAATATGGGACTATGTGAAAAGACCTAATTTACGACTGATAGGTGTACCTCAATGTCATGAAGAGAATGAATCCAAGTTGGAAAATATTCTTCAGGATATTATT
>CAUYLG010057292.1:0-64771 GCA_963573385.1 Cacajao melanocephalus
CTCTTTTTCCGCCTGCTCGAGCTGCCCGTAGACCCTAATAAACCTGGACTCGGCCTTCGGCTCTCAGAGTGTTACTTGGGACTAGATAACTGGGAAAGGACGACAGAAGGGGGTCGTACATCCGGAGGGGGCCACACACTACCCACACCTCCATAAAGTCATACAGCCAAAACCACCTTATTGAATTTAGAACAAGTTTCTTCCAGGTTGTGGCCTTACAGAGCTCACACATCCAACCGTATTCTTCCCTGGATGGAGAGTCATTTGCGCAGGGGAAGAGAATGCTCTGTAGGCCTGTCTTCTCTTAGTCTTTTGAGAGGGCCTCTGTTTGATGACTGCTGTGAATCAAATTAGCTGCTACTTTTCCGTCAGATCCAAGCCCCACTGCCTCATCCTCAGGGAGCCAGCTCTGACTCCCAACCAAGTCAAATACCTGCTACCATTCACTCTCAGGACAACAATTTGGCAAGCCTCACAATTTTCCACTTACTTCTGTGGTTATTTGATTAATGTGTGTCTCCCCGACTAAACTGTAAGTCCCTGTTCCCATATTATTTAGTGTGCAAAGATCTAGTTTTATAAGAAAGTCTAACCTTGTTTTTGTGCTGCTGAGCTCTATGGGCTGTCAGAAGACTGCATACCCTCTCATGGATATTCTTCCATGTGGACTGAGAATCAGGATGGAATCTGCACAACAGATGGAACAGGGTGGAGTAGTAAGCATCCACCAAAAAAGACACTTAAAGTATATGACAATATGGATTGATATTTAAAACTTAACCATCATAAAAAACAGTAGCATCCAAAATGGTCAACGTAGTGTGATTTCAATGTCTTTCTTAAACCTACCAATAGGGAAAGCACTGGGGAATAAAAACTGCTCAGATATTAAGAATTTTTTGTGTTTCTATGTGTGGCTGAGTGATTCTTTTCTCCTTTATACTTTCCTGTGTTTTTCAGATATTTCTCTCATGAACAAACCCTACTTTTACATTTAAAATTTTAATCCAAAAAGTTTTCATATAAAACTTAATCCCAGTTGCTGTTGTTTTAGGGACAGGGTCTTGCTCTGTCACTCAGGCTAAAGTACAGTGGCATGATCATAGCTCACTGTAGCCTTTAACTCTTGAACTCAAGCAATCCTCCAACTCCAGCTTCTCACATACAGAAGACCAACTAGGTACATGTCACCATGCCTGGCTATTTTTTTTTTTTTCTTTAAGAGATAGGGTCTTGCTATGTTGTCCAGGCTGGTCTCAAACTCCTGGGTCAAGGGATCCTCCCACTGCAACCTCCCAAATAGCTGGGACTACAGGTATGCTCCACCATGAGGAGCTAATTTTTAAATATTCTGTAGAGACAGGGTCTCCCCGTGCTGTCCAGGCTTGTCTCAAACTCCTACACTCAAGCGATCCTCCTGCCTCAACTTCCCAAAGTGCTGGGATTACAAGTGTGAGCCACTATGTCCAGCCCCCAATCCTGGTAGGATAAAATCCTACCACCAGGATTTTATCTTATATCTCTTTTCCTTTAGGCCACCCAGACTCCAAACTGAACCATAGGTTTGATAGTCTCTTTCAGTTCCCCAAACATAGAGCATTTTCAAACTTCCATATGCATTTGGCAATGCTATTTGTTCCCTCTCCTACTTTCCAACCCCTCTCACTACTCTTATTAACTCCTACTCACCCTTCAGAGCTCAGTTCAATTGTTGAGTTCTCAGCAAATCCCTTCTGAGCCCTCTCCTGCAGAGTAGGTCAGCTTCCCTGTTATACGCACTTGCAGTTTCATTTATCTATACCTCATTAATCCACTTACACCAGTGGATCTTTTGTCATTATTTGGTTAGTGGCAATCTTTACTCCTAGAGTGAAATTGAGACTGAGAATCTTTACTTAATAGCTCATCCCAGGGCAGAAGAAGAACTGAATACCACGGTAAGTATTTAATACATATTTCTTGGGTGACTGAATTCATTCTCTCATTCCTTCATTCATCCATTCATTTGTATTCAGGAAAGGGATGGTTACCAAATCCTAAAGTCTGAGGTATAACTAAGCTAAAAATGTACATAGCAATTTAATAACGAAAGGCACAGATACCGTTTTCTAAAAACACTCAAAGAATTATTGCCACTTGGGGTCAGGCGCGATGGCTCACACCTATAATCCCAGCACTTTGGGAGGCTGAAGCGGGCAGATCACTTGAGGCCAGGAGTTCCATAACAGCCTGGTCAACATGGTGAAAACCCATCTCTAATAAAAATACAAAAAATTAGCCAGTGTGGTGGCAGTACATCTGTAGTCCCAGATACTTGGGAGGCTGAGGCATGAGAATTGCATGAACCCAGGAGGCGGAGGTTGCAGTGAGTCAAGGTGGCACCACTATACTCCAGCCTGGGCGACACAGCGAGACTCTATCTCAAAAAAAAAAGAAATAAAAGGAAAGAAAAAAAGATTCTCTTTAATGTACAGTAAACACTGGAAATGACAGGAACATCTGGAAATTCAGTTGTTACTATGGCTACCATACGAATGACCGCCCTGTGCAGCTGCCCCTCTGCTTGGCTGGTTCCGGCCCACATCCGGGCCTCCATTCCAGCTCTCTCTGCAACAAGCATGTCCCACTTGTTTCCAGGGAGACAAGACCAAGAGTATGAATGAATCTACACAAATCCATTGCCAACCCAAGAAAACAACTCATAGCAAATGGAAGCACCACCTAAAGCACTGCCCATGTTAAACACTAAATACATTATTTCTATGCTTCTCTAAGAATTTTCTTTTTGAGCCAGAGTCTCATTCTGTTGCACAGGCTGGAATGCAGTGGCACAATCTCAGCTGACTGCAACCTCTGTCTCCTGGGTTCAAAGAATTCTCCCGCCTCAGCCTCTCCCAAGTAGCTGGGACTACAGGCATGCGCCACCATGTCCAGCTGATTTTTGTATTTTTAGTAGAGACAGGGTTTTGCCATGTTTGCCAGGCTGGTCTTGAATTCCTGACATCAAGTGATCTGTCCACCTCTCTTCCCAAAATGCAGAGATTACAGGAGTGAGCCACCATGCCCAGCTTTTCTTGAAGAATGTTTAAGAGGAAGGAATAGAAATATGTTGAAGCTATAAATAAAGCTATCTTTAAAAACAGCCACCAGCAGCTGGATACAATAAATGTTTTTTCATAGGTCTAGAGTAACCAGTACCAAAGTGACTCCTGTATTTGTTACCATTATTGTTACATGCAATTTATTTTACATTTGAAGATCTTGGAGAATGATGAGTCAACAGACAGCAGCAGGGCTGTGCCTTTACCACAGCCTTCTCCATGGGATCTACCTTCTCCTCAAGCAATGTGGAGGGAGACGATATGCTGAAGGGGCATGACACTATTCAGATGGTGGATATACGGAACAGGCGTGGCAGTGTTCCTCCCTCCTTTAGTACTACCACTGTTCACTCTGATAAAGCCTTTTCAACTTCTTCCATCAAAACCTTGGGCTGACTCTCACTCCGAAATTTGTCTCCCAATTCGCCCCTACAAGCTTGGCCCTTACTGAGTTCAGCTGCAGAAACGCAACAGGTATTCTCATGCACCCTTGTGATTTGGGCACAGAGAAAGAGTGGTCCTGATAGTGCTGGGGTGGAAAGAACAGCGAGTGAGTGGAGGCACAGTGCTGGCAACATCCAGTGTCCCAGGAATCTGCCCTTTTGATCACCCTAAAGCCAACGGGCAATGGGTTCTTCTGCAAGAACAGGAAGGGCACATCCCTCATTCAAAAGAACTGTTTTTAAAATATTATCCTCAGGGCCACGTCTCTGGTGTTAAGGTGACCAGCTGTCTTAGTTTACCTGGGACTCAGAGGTTTCCCAGGGTGCAAACTTTTGTACTAAAACCAGGACGGCCGTGGGCAAACTGGATGGCCTTTCTGTGGTTGTGTTATTCTTTGTCACTGATAATCATGGCCTATTTACAAACTCATAGTCCAGCTAGATCCCAAGTTACCAGTTTAGAGAGACTTTGGGCACAAAGAATTTTCTGCCTTATCAGAGACGGTCAATAAAACTCTGGTCTGCTGCTAAGATTTATCTTTCTGAAATGACTTGTGCCTACTCCTGTGACTAACATCACAGAGTGCCTCACTCCTTCCAAGCAAAGCCCAAACTCCTTAGGTCAGCCAACAAGGTCCCCCTCAGACCTTTGAGCCCTGGCACCCACTTTCTCCCAAACTCATCTCACTGCTGGAAGCTGACAGTGTCCCTGCCTTCCACCTCCCCTCACTCACCTCCATGAACCCCATCATAATCCAACCTTCTCCCCTCATGGCCACATGAAAGCATCACCTCCTCCATAAAACACTCCGAAGTACCACCTTCTTCTTTATACTCCAGTAACTTTTGTTCCACACTATTCACAAAGTTCTGCCTTGTGGAAAGCTCTTTGCAAGCTTTTATTATTATCATTTATTTTTTTATCTTCTGCTAGGTTGCAAGTTTTCAGAGATCAGAAGAAATGTCTTAAATGTTAGTGTTCCCATTCCAGGCCTAACAGATTGAGTATCAATCCTGCTTTCCCTCTTAACCATGGATTTCGTGTGCTCCTCGCCCACATACTCAATTCCAATCGCAGTTGATTCTGACTCAGTAAACAAGAGGCAATTCTTCTTTTGGCCAGAGTTGAGAATTGCTGGCCTGCTGCATAAAGACACTCAGGAAAGGCTGGCTGAATTAATGCATAAACAATCTAATGTGCATTTAAAGAGAAAAGAGGCCTTCTCAGATCTCTCTCCTGATGGAATTAATTTCCTCCCACTCTGTCTTTCCCCTGCATTTGGATTGTACTTCTGTTAAGTACCTACCACAGTCTATCTCATATTCAGTGACATGGCAGTATGTCTGCCTTACTGTTTAGTGTGTGGGCCAGTGGAAAGCAGAGGTGTGTCGTGGTGGTGTCCACT
Organism: Cacajao melanocephalus; assembly: GCA_963573385.1. Taxonomy (NCBI): domain Eukaryota; kingdom Metazoa; phylum Chordata; class Mammalia; order Primates; family Pitheciidae; genus Cacajao; species Cacajao melanocephalus. Next base: position 4,951 of record CAUYLG010057292.1, read on the forward strand.
GCCCATAACAGTTGACCAGTATCAGCATGCTCAATAGTCTCTCAGAAAAGCTTGCTATACTGATTTTAAGGAGTTTGGGAGGTATTTTATATATACAAGGCAGAGGGCCAGAAACCATGGCTATCCCCAGTTCTGGCAGCTGAGAAGTATTTTATGTCTATAAGAAGATGGATCTTTGATCATCACACCCATTTTATTTTATTTTATTTTAAGACAGCCTTGTAGCCCAGGCTGGAGTGCAAAGGTGTGATCTTGGCTCACTGTAACCTCTGCCTCCCTGGTTCAAGCAATTCTCCTACCTCAGCCTCCCAAGTAGCTGGGATTACAGGCGTGCACCATCATGCCTGACTAATTATGTATTTTTAGTAGAGATGGGGTTTCTCCATTTTGGTCAGGCTGGTCTCAAACTCCTGATTTCAGGTGATCCACCCACCTTGGCCTCCCAAAGTACTGGGATTACAGGCGTGAATCACTGCACCCAGCCCATCACAGCCATTTTAAAGATGAGGAAACTGAGGTCTAAAAGGTTGAAGCCGGGCACAGTGACTCATGCCTGTACCCAGCACTTTGGGAGGCCAAGATAATTGCTTGAGTCCAGGAGTTTGAGAAGACCCTGGGCAATACAGTGAGACCCCATCTCTAAAAGCCAGGCATGGTGGTGTGTACCTGTAGTCCCAGATACTCAGAAGGCTGAGACAGGAGGATTGCTTGAGCTGGGGAGGTCAAGGTTACAGTGAGCTGTGATTGTGCCACTGCACTCCAGCCTGGGTGACAAAGCAAGACCCCACCTCAAAAATAAAAATTAATTAATTAAAAAAATAGGTTGAGTAGCTGTGTGAAATCACCCAGCACTTAGAGACACTTGAGCACTAGAGCCCATGTCTCCTGACCACTGCCAATTCAAAGTTCTTTCCATTCTTTGTTTAAAACCAATCCTCTGCAAGTCTTTAAATCTAGGATAACCTCCTGTGCTTTGGCAATCTGCTGAATTCCAGGCAGGTGGCAAAAGCATAAGACAGGAGGGGACAGAGGCCAGGCACAGAGAGGGCTGTAAGTGTGTCTCTGACCACCTGTCTCTGTGTGCCAGAGCCAGTTTTTTAAAAATCTATGTGTATTCTTTTCTTCTAATAAAGTAACTAATCAAAAGCTTACCATACATTAACTGATTTTATTAAAATATTTGATCTGACTTCCTTAAATCCATGATTTAACATTTGAACATAGAGTTATTTTGTCATTTCCGAAAACACTAAGAAGGGATTGCCACTTTCTTAGTCTACCTCAAAGTTAATACAATTCCTGTAAAAATTTCAGGGCTACTGTGATTCTGGGATATATTTACTCTGAGCCTCTTTGTGAGCAAGTGTGTTATTTTGGTATGCAGAGTTTGCTTCTTATTCTAATAATGCACTAATAATGCAGAGAAAAGCAGATTGGCATATCCTTCATTCAAAACAATGATGTTATAAATATTATTTTCAGTGCCAACTGTCCTGGTTTACCTAAGACTCAAGGGTTTCCCAGAATGCAGGACTTTCAGGGCTAAAATTAGGTAGACCCAAGCAAATCAATGGTTCCTTAACCTACTAGAGAGTGCAGTTTGGCAAATAAAGATTTCTGCTCTTACTCTCTGACCTGCTCTCCAGACATATGCAAATGCATTTTTATTATTTGTGAAAACTATGTAAACAAAGAAATCATGTCTAATAAAAGATTATACACCTATATGTTAACAACATTTGTCTTTGAGTAGTAGGACTATGTGTAATTTTTTTCCACGTTTTTTTTTTCTGTAATTTTCAAACTTCCTATAGTGAACATTTTTATACTGGTAAAATAAAAAGGTTTAGTTTTTAAATTTATGACACATAAAAATGGGTAGATAAATACTACCTATGGCAAAGTTAGTCGTCTATCCTATTTATAGCAAATATCCTGATATATGCTTTCCAGAGGCAAGAGAAAAGGCTCCACTCTGACTTTTGGGTAGATTTTTTAAAGAAACAATCATTTTTTCATATCAAGGTGTCACCAGCTGAATATTCCTAAGAAAAGAAACTGATGAAATGACCCGGCTTTACCCCTGCCAGGCCACAATGTACTCTTCAGGCAAACAGATGGGTGCTTGCCACTGACCTTTGTCGGAGAAGGGGCTGATCCGGGGGGCCAGGAGATCTGGAATGCTGGGAGGTGGCTAATGAAGCTTTCCCATGGAAATTGGCATCCCCTTGTTTACTCGGTGAGGGCTTTCCAAATTGACTTGAATCTAAACGTGATGATGACTCACTCCTTAAGACAATCCGTTCATCTGGCTCTTTGATAACCTGAGTGACAATGCACATGATTTAGTTGTAATTTTGCTTCTGTTTGCTTAATTTAGAGCTGGGGATGGGTTTGGACAAGGAAGACAACTAGGGCTAAGATGACAGAATATTGGCCCAGGGATCTCCTGCAAATAGAAGAGGGTCTGGAGCAGAGAAGACTAGTGACAAAATGCTCAGGAGTTAAGACTGAAGAAAAATAACCAAAAGTCTGTATGTTTGGGATGTATTAACAAACCAAAATAAACTCATGCTCTGAACTTTGATTTCTGGGGACTAGGGATTATTGGGTCTGCGAAGTATATAATTTTAACAAAATATTTAAGCACTACAGCATAAGAAACATAGTATATTCCATTTTCTTTGCATAAATCTATTCTCATGTTGTGTCATAGAAATTTGAGGCTTCACTTTGACAAACCAATCAAATTTCAAGAACAAGTGATTTTCCACTTGTATGTATAAAGGTATTTGATTAGAGAAAAAGCAATTAAAGTAACTACCAATAAAGTAGGTATTGGGTACACACATACCCTCCTTGGTGATTCATCCTACTTATATAAGGGGCACAAACCAACTAACCCCAAAGCAAAGTATAACGTGGTGTCTGGACACATCTTCACGTAAACACTAAACTACAGCAATTCCACCGAAGCAGACTAACTAGAAATATCCACCACTGACTGGAAAAAGCACAATAATTGATATAAGATAGCTGGAAGTAAATCATTTTACAAATTCTACTTCTAAAATTACCTTTATGTTAGCTGCAAGGCTGTCAAGAGAAGAAGCTACAAGAAAGAGGAACAGGTGTTTCAATGACTCATTAATACCATTTCACTTTAAAACTGCCATTATATTTATTCTACAGCAGTACAAAAATTTTAGACAATGAATGAATTATTTAAAAACTTAAATGTTCCCTTGTAAATTAAACTATCACTTTTAAGTCTCCCTCAAGAGGTCAACAATGAGGTTTTATTTTCAATGACAGCATATATGGAAGGGGGAAGGGTAAAGCAAGTCTAAAGTGAATGCGGAAGTTCAATAACCCTTAAGCAGCCTGAAAAACTCATATTTGAGCAGGCGCCCAAAACCTGAAAGTACTGTGGTCTAATATAAAATTTATAAACTCTGCTTCCTCTGCCATTTTCTTTGGGTTTCATGGGATCCCATTTATGCAGGAGCTCTTGAATATATTTGTCCAAGATGGACACAAATGTTAAATTGAGGCAACAAATATGTAACAGCTTCGAGAAACATAGAACATAGCAAAAACGGAAATCATTATGATGACCCTCAATGATCATGATAAGTAAATAGACCTAATGCTGGAGTACGGTAAGGCTGATTAGGAAATTAAGTACGAAATACATATAGGGAAAGCGAAGACTAGGTTGGACTTTTCCAGGTTGATTTAAAAATGTTTTTAAAATGAGTATTCGTAAGGCAATGCTAAGGTCACCATGGCTTCCCCAACGTGACCGGGATTCAGGTAATGACAAGGGACTTTTTCTGGACTGCTGATCCTCCCCCCCATGTGACTGGTAGATATAAAATGAGATTTTTTAAAAGTCTGACCATTTTCATATCCTTTGGGTATACACATATGTATATGCCACCTTGTCCCAGGAGCTCTCTTCTCTCCCTCCCCCAGCAGGGCAGAGAATTAGCAATGCTACAGCTCTTTCAGCAATAGCCACAAACCTGCCCTGTGGCCTCATAACCTCCTTCCTACTGATTTTGAGTCCTTCCTTTCACAGGGGGGCTTGCCTTCATTCCCTTCCTTCTCAAAGTGCAGTCCATGGACCAGCAGCATCCGTATCACCTGGAAACTTGTTAGAAAAGGAAAATCCTAAGCTCCACCCCAGCCCTACTGAATCAGAATCTGCAGTTTAACAAGAGCCCCAGGTGATTCAAATGCACATTCAAGTTTGAGAAGCACTTCTGGGTTCTACCTTAGGCCCGGATGAATGAGCTAACAGGTGACCTAAGCAAAGGTCTAGCTTGAAAGCTACAGGGATTCCAAGGATCTGAGCCCAGAGGTTTGAACGTCTTCTCTAAATGTAGGTAGGCCAAAAACTTGGTGTGTGACCTTTCCACACACTGTAACCTCTCTGGAACCTTAGTTTTCCACCTGCCGGGATTAAGAAAAGACAGAGGCCGAGACCAATGTGATGTGTGAGTTCATCACAATAGAGCCTGCCTTCAACCCAGCTTGTCCTCCCCAGGAAAGGACATTTGCTGTGGCCTCATTTCTCTGCAGTAGGGAAAACAATCCTGCTTTATAAGCTATACAGGTGATTTTCAATTTAAAGAACTTAAATTAAATGTCATAGGTAATGAAGCACTTTCTGCTTCAAACCCTGTACTCTGTCCTTGGCCAGCTGCGGTCTGACAGCCACCACAGTCTAAGAACACTAGCTTAAGTCACCATAAGAGACTTAAAAGTAGCCCCTTAAAAGTATAAACCTTTAAGTCTAAGATAGGAAACTCTACTGTCAGGGATGGCAATAGATGGAAGTCCAGTACTACCAGCAGGCAAAAGAATGGACCACCACCATTCCTTTCCAGCCTAAGAATTTTGATTAAGTTCAGAAATGACTGATCTTCACTGACACGACCTTCACTACTGACATGATTCATGGATTTCCGTCAAGAGCCTACAAGGGATTCCTTAACCCAGTGACTCTCAATGTGTGGTCCAGGCATCTCCCCTAGGGGTTCCCAAGACCTTTCAGGAGATCTGCAAGGTCAAACTGTTTTCATAATACTACTAAGACATGATTTGCTGCTTTCATTCTTATTCTCTGACGACTGCATGACGGAGTTTTCCAAAAGCTACAATGACGTCATGGCATCACCATTCGGATGGCTAATGGAATGTGTGCTAGTCTATTCTTGTATTTTAAAAATTTGTCAGTTTTAGCCAGGCGCAGTGGCTCACACCTGTAATCCCAGCACTTTGGGAGGCCAAGGCAGGCAGATCACGAGTTCAGAAGTTCAAGACCAGCCTGGCCAATATGGCGAAACCCCATCTCTACTAAAAATACAAAAAAACTAGCTGGGCATGGTGGCTTGTGCCTGTAGTCCCAGCTATTTGGGAAGCTGAGTCAGGAGAACTGCTTGAACCCAGGAGGTGGAGTTTGCAGTGAGCCGAGATTATGCCACTGCATTCCAGCCTGGGCAATAGAGGGAGACTCCGTCTCAAAAAAAAAATTTACCAGTTTTAATTTCTAACATGCTAAATACTGATATTATCCACATCAAGAAAGCTCTTTGGGCTCCTCAAGAATATTTAAGAATGCAAAAGGGCCTGAAATCTAAAGGTTTGAGAACACCCTGCCTTCATCTAACTGCTTCAGATAGAGTTGACTTCCCACCTCCCTCACATGAAATCTTCTAAAGCAAATGTTACATCACCTGTTCACCATCAATATCCTGTTTTACCCCATCAAGAAAAATGGAAAGCCTTATTTATTAGGCATCAATGGTGACTTTGCAAGGAGTTCGCAGCAGGACAATTGTACTCTGCTTTTCTGGCCCAGCCAGGGAACAACTGCAACCACAGCTCATTCAGCACACCTCTCAGAACGGTCCCCTCCAACGGTAAGGGGAACTCAGACAGAAGCTTCTCAGCTGACTCTGCTTCGTGGGAACACTGCCCTGAAAATTCCACAGCTGGCAAGTACTTGAGAATTAGGCCCAAAGTTCCCAACCTAACCTGTGATTCCTCAGAATGAAAGAGTATACATAGGACATGTTTGTGGCCACAGGGAAATATACAGGAGTAACAAGAAATTCAAGTACCCCTTCTCACTGGAAATGGAAAGTCTGAAAACATAGATTTTCTTCTAGATCTCCTCAAATGATGCTCTGAAATATTCTCACCAAAGGGCTTTGCACTGTCCACCTGAAAGTAAAAGAAACAAGTAAGACTAGAATCCACTGTAGCTTCTAGAACCCGCCCCTCATTACTGGTAATGACTGTCTCCCCTTCAATCACACAGTTGGAAAGAGTAGGCTGGAAAACCACCTATGTCACATCTCCAAGTTTGTTCCATGTTATGCCTAAAAGGAGAAACTGTTTGTCCTTCATTGAGGCTAGAACATTGAGGACATGGGCTAAACATTAGCATAAAGAACTAAAGTTGGACCCACATTATATTCCAACAACTGGTAAGGATCGCACACAGAAAGAGAGCAAGTGAAGCTTTATTTCACAATCTCTTAAAATAGGACGGCGTTTCACATTCCTTAAACACTATGAGCAGTGCTGGCCTAAGTGGGGGTCCTCACTGACAGCAAGGGATTCCCACAAGATGACATTTCTACTTTCCACTTTCACTTCTGGTCTGAGCATCTACATTCTCAAAAAAAGAACAATGATAACGATATTATTCTACCTATGGTGACTGACCATATTTTCCTAAAGAAAAATTGCATAACACGATCTGCAAACAGGTCAAAATACTTGAACTAGGGACTCTTGTAAAATATCTACAACATAGAGTTGCTGAATTTTTTTTACTTTGTTTACTTCTGCGTTTTTACATTTTAATAAGGCAGGTTATAATGTTACTTTTCATTCTACTTTAATATACTGACTTGAGTTTACAGTCTTTACAACATCAAGTTTTCTAAATTTTAATGCTTCTACTTAAGGAAATATCACATATCAGAAAATCTGACTAAATAAAAAAATTATGTAAAATCATTGATAAAAGAGCTTGGCACATAGGAAAAGCTGTATAAGAATTTGTCAAATAAAATAAGTATCAAGCAAGTTTTAATCCCCTAAGAAATCTACCAAAATTTTAAGGTTACTTAGTTCATAATGGCATGGAATAAAGTTGTATTTTACAATAATTTGCATCAAATGAAGTAAATCAGATTTATTTTCAGTAAAATGAAGTAAATGAACTCAATTAGATATTTTATGGTGCCATGTTTAAAGATTGGTAGTTAGATTTTTAGCCAGATGTCATTACCCGGGCCACCAAGACAACAGCTGTTGTATATTTTTTGTAGGTAGCTGTTCGGCAGTTTCTAGCCAAACAGCTCTGTTCTACCTACAAATCAACTCTACATACAGTCATCTCAACAGCACCTTCACTTCAAGACTTACTACACTTCACAGTCTCTGTCTAACACACAAACATTACCAGGGGTGACTTTAAATCAAAATAGCAATGTAATGATACTATCAATAGTTAACGTTCTGGAGAATAAGTCATTAATTAGAACATGAAATGGTGTTCATGTAGACTATGAAATAATACATAAAATTTTTAATATAATGTTAATTGGAATATATAGGAAAACTAATCTGTACATACAGTAAAATTACAACTTTGTGGAAAAAATAAAGCCTATGAATGCAAAAATAAGGCAGAGAAATTGTGTCAAATTAAATCAAACAATGATTTTATTATACTGAGCCAATGGATAACTTTTTTCTTGAACTTTTCTATGTTTTCCATTACTTACATAATAGCAAAAAAAATTGTAGGCTGGGTGCAGTAGCTCATGCTGTAATCCCAGCACTTTGGGAGGCTGAGGCGGGTGGATCACCTGAGGTCAGGAGTTCGAGACCAGCCTGACCAACATGGTGAAACCTCATCTCTACTAAAAATACAAAAATCAGCCAGGTGTGGTGTGGATACCTATAATCCCAACTACTCAGGAGGCTGAGGCAGGAGAGTCACTTGAACCCAAAAGGTGGAGGTTGCAGTGAGCTAAGATGATGTCACTGCACTCTAGCCTGGGTGACAGAGAAAGACTCCATCTCCAAAAAAAAAAAAAATTGTAAAGAGACTAAAAGAACTAGTGTGATTAAATTTGCCCACTACTACCTGAGGGCAAAATCTAAGATGACTTTAATTAAGGGCTTTGAGTATGCCACAACACTGCTTCTTCCTGCAAACAAACTTTTCTGGCTTTTCAAAGTGTGGCCACTGAGCACCAGTCTCATTATGAAAATTCAGGAAGCTAAGTCAGAGGAATTGCTTGAACCTGGGCAGTGGAGGATGCCATGAGCCAAGATCGTGCCACTGCATTACAGCCTGGGCAACAGAGCAAGACTCCATCTCAAAAAAAAAAAAAAAAAGAAAGAAAACTCAGGCAGTTTTCTTTAAAACTGATGAACCTTTAGTTTCGGATTGACACAGAGTGCATGCCAACCTTTGTTATGTGTCTTCAACCTCTGTCAGTTCATTGACTCTTCAGGATAATGGCAAGTTATCGTGTAGAATTATATTCTGTTAATAATTTTCAAAAATTAAAAATAGGGATGGCTGACATTTACTAAGCAAATCCCCTGTAAAGGTACCTTTCTAGGAGTTTCCTGACAATGATCTAGGAAATTAACATAATTTAATCACAATTATTATTCAATTTGAAGTCCCTTTTTATTTAATACCACTTATTTGTTTCTATAGCTCAACCTTCCTTTATTCCACTCTCATCCACATCCTCACTATTGCAAAATACTCTAAAAAATAATTTTAGGCTCACATGTCTAACAACAAATGGAGGCTTGCTTCCTTCAAAGATTTTGAAATTATTTCCAAGGTTCGACTGAGCTGGCTGGTCCTGGAAGAAATGCCTGGTAGAATATGGAGAGGGAGCCCGGGCTTGCATGCCTTTGGGCAGTCTATTGAGATTGTTCTCCTTTGGTTTCATCTTTATAGTATTTAATATCGGTTCATGTGATGTAAATAAAGGCCTTCGTGACTTATGTCTTTCTTCCTGAAACAAACAAACAAAAAATAGTATTTTTTAAAATAAAGAAAAGAAGAAAATTCTATCAGAATATAACTATATTTAATTGAACTTTTACAAATTAAGGTAGAAGACTGAACATCTCAGATTTATAAAACATAAACTTAAGGAAGGACATTTCTCTAATTTTTTTTCCTGTTCAGTTTAACATCAGTAGTATTTATAACTTGCTAGTATAATGTATTCAACTAATTAACAGTCAGCTTCATTTATAATAGGAGAAAGTTAGAAAGTGGGAGACACCTCCAATAGATAGATGATAAAGAATTTGACACACACTAGGGTCTAGCAATTTCACTTCCAGGAATGTATTATAAGGAAATAACTACGGCTATATGTATATCTACAAAAATGCTTATGATAGTTTAAAAGTTAGAGATCAACCCTATTAGTGAGTAAGCAATTGTGCTCACTTGCAAATCTACCTCAGCTACATGAGACTGGTCCAGGGACTCTACAAACCCCCTTTTTGCTTTTCCAGCTGGTCTCTGTAGCCTCTGCCACTAGAGGGTACTAGAGAAAGTGCAAGGCTGGAGAAGCTATGGTGACTGGCTACTTTCAGTTTTGCATTCTATTGCTGTTAGCATCATTCCAGCAACCATTGTTCGCCTTGACAGCTGCAAATGGCTCCACATTATAGCCTTTCCCCTATTATGCCAGAACTAGCCCCATTGCACCACCTCAGACATACCAGCAGCAGCTGGCCAAAGCCCCCTGTTCAGATTTGCATTTAGCCCCACAGGAACTTTCCTCCAAGTTCCTGTGGCACCAGCAGTAAGCAGTGCCCCTCCTTAGAGATCTGAGTCCCAGTCCCAGCTCATCAGAGTCCCACCTTTGAATTCCTGAAGAAGCATCCAGGAAAACAGCCCCTTTCCAGAGGTCTGGGTCCCATTTCTGCAGTCTCTTCTTTAAGCTTCTGTATTCTTCCTGACCCAACATCTTCCCTTTGTTTTCCCAGCCCTAAAGGTGGAAGCTGCTTCCTGCAGTTACTCTGTCATTTCAGTATTCCCCTTTTATCTTTCAGTCTTCCAACCCATTTAGCCTTTTTTTTTTTTTACCTTTTTGTTTGAGACAGAGTCTCACTCTGTTCCCAGGCTAGAGTGCAGTGGTGCGATCTCGGCTCACTGCAACCTTCTGACTCCCTGGTTCAAGTGACTCTCCTGCCTCAGCCTCCTAAGTAGCTAGCATTACAGGCACTCACCACCATGCCCAGATAATTTTTATATTTTTAGTAGAGATAGGGTTTCACCATGTTGGCCAGGATGGTCTTGATCTGCTAACCTTGTGATCACCCACTTAGGCCTCCCAAAGTGCTGAGATTACAGGCATGAGCCACTGCGCCCCACCAGCAATTTTTAAAAATTAAATCTTTCTGTTACAATCACAAGTTTGGTATGGTTTCCTGACTGGACCCTTACTGATATATCAATTAAGTGCTCAACAAAAGGAAAAAAATGGCCAAACAGATTATAGTATTTCCATATGGAATACTAGAAAGCCATAAAAAATTGTCTGGCATAAGAATACTTGGGGACATGAGAAAATGTTCATGATAAATTAAATGAAAAAAGAAGGGTACACTCCAAAGCAACGATGTCTTAGGGAAAAAGAAAAAAGAAGGGTACAAAATAATATGTACTGCATCATGATCTCAATCTTTTGTAAAAGTGTGTATGTGTGTACAGAATATACTAAAAAACATTAATGCTGATCTCTAAATGGCAAGAATGAGACAGGTTTTTAAAATTTTGGGTCCTTTTTGCTTATTTATCTTTGTTTTCTAATTTTCTAAAAATAAAGTGGTATTTTGTTTTAAGAAAAAAAACAGACTGAATGTGGTGGCTCAGGTCTGTAATCCCAATACTTTGGGAAGCTGAAGCAGAGGATCTCTTGAGGTCAGGAGCTCAAGAAAAAAGAAAAAAAAAAACAAAAAAAAAAACCTATTTGTTTAAAAAGTTAACACTGAAAGGAAGACCTATACTAGGAACAGAATTTACATGGTAGAATGGAAGAAAAAGAAACACTGAACAATTGCTATAAACATATCACAAATAAATGGGTGAGAAGATAGGATAAATAAGGATAAATCAAAAAGCAGATAATGCCTTCCTTAAAATTAATCATTGGTCTCCCATTATATGAGTTATTATGCTGACAGGATTGATAGATTTGTACAGATTATTGGCTCTTCTCATTCAATATCCCTTAACACACAGTCCACATTTTCAAGGTCTTTTCTATGACCATACATGGGATCTGGGATAAGCATATTGTTTCACTTACAGGTTTTACTCTACCCTGTCCCAAAGTTTCACACACTACCTTTATTTCTTCTCCATCTTGTCTAGAAAGGATTTTAAATGGCAACAACAATGTATACAATAAGGTAAAAGCAAAACAGAAAGAAATTGGGGTGAGGGGACATTAGGACTGAAGAAGACAGTAAAATTGAGGTACTATACATGGATGCCCTAAGACCCTTCATGCTTGCCAAAGATGGACCATGAATACAACTCTAAGTGTCAGTCTCGGCAAAAGAAAAATGGTCCCATGTTTACTGCAGCACTATTCACTATAGCCAAGATCTGGAATCAACCTAAGTGTTCATCAACAGACGAATGGATAAAGAAAATATATACACACAATGGAGCCCTATTCAGCCACAAAAAAGAATGAGATCTAGTCTTGTAACAACATGGATGGAAGTTGAGGTCATTATATCAAGTGAAATAAGCCAGGCACAGAAAGACAAACTTCACATGTTCTCACTTATTTGTGGGAGCTAAACATTAAAACAATTGAACTCATGGAGACAGAGAGAAGAATGAGAGTTACCAGAGGATGGGAAGGGTAGTGGGGGGTTGGGGGGATGGTTAATGAGTACAAAAAAAAATAGAATGAATAAGATCTAGTATTTGATAGCACAACATGGACTATAGTCAATAGTAATTTAATTGTAAATTTTAAAGAAACTAAAATAATATAATTGGATTGTTTGTCACTCAAATGATAAATGTTTTAGGTGATGGATACCCCATTTACCTTGATGTGATTATTACACACTGTATGCCTATATCAAAATGTCTCACGTACCCCATAAATATAGACAGGTACTATATATCCATAAAAAATTAAAATTTCTGGCCGAGTGCCGTGGCTCACATCTGTAATCCCAGCACTTTAGGAGGCAGAGGTGGACAGATCACAAGGTCAAGCCATGGTGAAACCCCATCTGTACTAAAAATACAAAAATTAGCTGGGCGTGGTGGCGCACGCCTGTAGTCCCAGCGCCTGTAGTCCCAGCGCCTGTAGTCCCAGCTACTCGGGAGGCTGAGGCAGGAGAATTGCTTGAACATGGGAAGTGGAGGTTGCAGTGAGCCAAGATCGGGCCACTACACTCCAGCCTGGCGACAGAGTGAGACTTGAGACTCCATCTCAAAAAACAAAAAAACAAAACAAAACAAAAAATTTAAAATTTAAAATTATTTATTTATTGTTTTTTGTGTTTTTAGATGGAGTCCCACTCTGTAACCCAGGCTGAGGTACAGTGGAGCCATCTGAGCTCACTGCAGCCTTGACCTTCTGGGCTCAAGTCATTCTCCTACCTCAGCCTCCCAAGTAGCTGAGGCTACAGGTGCACGCCACCACGCCCAGCTAATTTTTGTATTTTTGGTAGAGATGGGGTTTCACCATGCTGCCCAGGCTCTTCTGTAACTCCTGACCAAGTGATCCACCTGCCTCGGACTCCGAAAGTGCTGGGATTATCGGCGTGAGCTACCACGCCCAGCCTAAAATTTTTTAATTTTTTAAAAAGAAAGATGGAAACTATTGTTCATAAGATCAAAAGTAAAAGTCGGCCGGGCGCAGTGGCTCACGCCTGTAATCCCAGCACTTTGAGAGGCCGAGGCGGGCGGATCACGAGGTCAGGACTTTGCGTGAGACCAGCCTGGCCAACATGGTGAAACCCGTCTCTACGAAAAATACAAACACGAGTCGCGTGCGGTGGCGGGCGCCTGTCCTCCCAGCGGGTCCGGAAGCCGAGGCAGGAGAAGCGCTTGAAACCGGAAGGCGGAAGTTGCAGCGAGAGGAGATCGCGCCACGGCACGCCAGCCTGGGCGACGGGGCGGAATTCCGTCTCAAGAAAAAACCACCACAGAAAAGTAAAAGTCATAGAACAACCACAGAAGCCAATTAGCCGAGTTGTGATTTTAGCTTCGGAATCAGCCTGCTTCCAGCTGTATCATGCTGTCAAACATATGTGCCAAGCATACTCTCATATGACTGGCTGAGCAGTTTGAATTACAGAAATTCAAACCTACTAAAAGCGTTCCAGGTTTCTACTTGTTTAGTTTCATGGAAACTTGATACACTGAGTTTGGGCAAAAATTCTTTAAATTTGAAAAAAAAAAAAAAATCCGGTCATTTCTATCACTAGATTTTTTATTGTACTTACAAGAAATCTGTTTCTGTGCAGAAACACACATTCTCTGATGGCTGTCCTCGTAGAAAACTCTATTTTGGGAGCAATGCCCTAAAAATAAAACAGCATAAAAAAGCAAATAAAATTACTAGAAACAGTTATTTGGCCATCTCATTCTAACTTGAAATCATACAAGAATCTAACTACTCTTCTATGTGGTTGGCATAATCCACACACATTATCTAAAATATATCTGTAATAAAAATAGCTAAACGCTTATGTAGTGTATATTAGGTATCAGAGCCAGGCCTAAGTAATTTGTACATATTAACTCATCTACTCCAAACACAACCCCATGAGGCAGGTTTTATAATAGTATCTCCTCAATTAAGACACAGTTTTAAGTAACTTGTCCATCTAGTACTAACTGCTATTAATTGAACCCAGGCATTCCAGCTCCAGTGTCCATGATGTTAGCTACTCTATTTAAAACACAGGACCATGGAATTAAATGAGATTACCTAGGGAGAGGTGTGGATAGAGAGTCTTCCTCTTTACCTACCTGCTTTGAAAAGCTTGCTTTATATCTCATATCAGATACTTATATTTATTAGATCTAATTCCAAATTCATTTTGTTTCATTGATTTGATACTTCTATTTTTTGTCCTCAGTACCATTTGTCTAAAATATTGTGTTTTATATACATATATATACATATATGTGTATATATATATATATACATATATGTGTATATATATGTATATATATATACCCTATCCTGTTTAATTCTTATAATCCTATATGTGTATATATATACCCTATATGTATATATGTGTATATATGTGTATATATATGTAGATATCTACATATATATGTATATATACATATATGTAGATATCTACATATATGTGTGTGTATATATATGTAGATATCTACATATATATGTGTATATATGTAGATATCTACATATATATGTGTATATATCTACATATCCTATATGTATATATATACACCCTATCCTGTTTAATTCTTATAATCCTGTTAGGTAGGTACAATTATTATAATCATCGTATTTTGTAGATGACAAAACTGAAAAATGGGCAAAAACTAGAAACAATCCAATTGTCCTTCATGGCTAAATAGATGAACTGTGGTGATTTACATAATGGAAGCCACTTGGCAATAACAAGGAACAAATGACTGACACACACAACTACATGGATGTAGTTTTCTTCTAAGTGAGAAAAGCCAGTCTCAAAAGGTTACAGACTGTATGATTCCATTTATGTGACTTTCTCAAAAAAACAAAACTATGGTGATGGAGAAAAGACTAGTACTTAGGGTCAGGGGAAGGGTGTGCCCATAAACGGGTAACATGAGGGGCATTTTAGGAGTGATGGGATTGTTCTATATCCCGATCATAGCAGTAGCTTTACAAATCTATACATGTGTTAAAATTTATAGGACTGTAAACCAAAAAAGCATCAATTTGTTGTATAATAATTTTAAAAACACAATTGCTTTCCCCCAAAAATGAGGCTTAAAGAGACATTAAAGCAACTTTCCGAAATGTATAAGGCTTATAAATGGCACCACAGGGACAGGACCAGGATCTGACTAAATTACACTGTCTCCATCTGACCCCATCAACTCACCTGTGGCCCCTCTGCATGACCTCTCTGCTCTACTCTCCCCCAGAAAACACCACTTGGCCAAGTTACCTCTTGCCCCGAAGCGCCTTCCTTCTCTTCTTTTCCATCCAAGTTTTGCCCATCTCTCAATGTCTGGTCTCACTCTAATTCCTCCAAGTAAGCCCATAGTAGTCTCTCCCTCCAGTCTCTAATATTTCATTACCATTTATAAAACTTATAGTCAAGGTGCTTCCAAAAACAGTTTGCCCCAGCTAAAGCCCTCAAAAGAAAAGAAGTCGAATTGGATGCTTATTACATGTGCTAAGTGCTGTTAAGGATTTCCAGAGGCAGAATCTCATCTAATTCTCACATAACCTGTGTAGTAGACCACTGTATCCCCATTTTACACAGGAGAGAACAGGCTTGGAGAGGTTTAATAGTATGCCCAATGTCACTCAGGTGGGTAGAGCCAGGATCTGAAACTCTGCTGAACTGCAAAACTACCTTCTTTCCATTTCCCCATGCTACCTCTCAAGGGGCCTTGTGAATCAGCTAGTTGGCTTGTTTCCTGTGCATTCATTCATTCATGTGCACCTATCCTGTCTATACAAGTCCTTACAGGTATAACTGACATCCTTAACTCCTTTTCATTTTGCCTGTAGAATGCACAGTATGCACACAAGAGTGCAAAGCCTGGATGGCAATTCAAGGAAACGTTTTTGGGCTTATAAACACAGGGGCCAAGATGCTACACAGAGTCAGACGATGCAAAGGGACATTTGATAAAGAATGTACAATAATATGACTAACACAGCCTCATCTCCTGTTAATGAGATGGCGCACATGAAGAAGGCAGGGAGAGTTCCGGTGTCCACAGTGCTACTGGTAGAATCACAAGACCCTCACACGTGTGTCAAGTTCCAGGTTCCCCATAGCCCAGTGGCCTGAGCCCGAAAACATCATCTCTCATGCCACAGACTTGTGCAATCTTCTCATTGCCTCACAGGGAGACAGTATTAATCCCTGGATGACAGCACAATAAATAATAACAATTTATATTTATTGTACACTTAACTATCAGGCATTGTGCTAAATACTTTATATTACCTCATCTAACACTCATAATAATCCTATAAGGAATGTACTATTACAGTCCCATTTTACAGATGAGTGAACTAAGGCACACAGAGATTAATTTACCGAAAGTCTCACAGCCATTCATAACAAAACTGGGAATGAACCCAGACAATCTGATTCCATGCTTAACCACTATACATGCAGCTGCCTAACAGATTCCTGATCCACTTTGCCTAGAGAGGAGGAAGGAAGTCCCCTGCTGGTAAGGAATGCACACTCTGTAACACATTTTTGTTTATCTTATTTGACCTCCACTCCTTGCAATGACTTACTGACAATAAAGAATAATGTATTTTCTTTTTCATATAGTGCTGCTTTTAGCATAACATTATAGTTTAGAGTTGAAATTCAGAGACTATATCTTGTCCACTCTCCTTACCAATGGAATGATGGTGATGATGGTGAGGTCAATGAAAGGATTTAACAGTAGAATTTTTCTAGAATTATTTCACCAAAAAAAGAAATAATTATCTTTTTAAAATGCTTTTTCTGCTCACCTTACAAAGTCAATGTTAACCTAACATGATAATAATTGTGCAATCTTCTCACTGCCTCATAGGGAGACAGTATTATTATCTTTTACTATCTATTATCTAATAGATGAGACAGTAATATTATCTATTATCTAATAGATGAGACTAGTTACCACTGCAAAAAAAAAAATTGACCTCACCAGGAAATAAAAAATACTGTTAAAGTATCAAGTGAAATAAAACAACAAAATACAGAAATACAAAGAAAAGGCCACATTCTAGTGGAGGAAATAAATCTAATTAATGAATTGATAAATTAGGAGAAAATAAAGTGAATGATTTGTCACACGTACATGTAATTCATTCTTACTTCTTACAATATTAATGAAAAGAAATCAGATAGTGGGCTGAAATAAATATAAGAAAATGAGCATCTAATTCAAGGACATGCGAAGAAAAAAAGAAAAAAGAAAACGAGCATCATTCTGTGAGTAAGAGCACAGGCTCTGAAGCCAGACAGGCCAGCATGAAAATCTCTGCTCCATCGCTCACCAGTTCTGTGACCCTGAACGCATTTCTGAAACTCTTTACACCAGCTTTCTTCTCCATTAAAGTGGGGAAAGAATAGCTGCTACCTCACAAGGTGAAGGAGAACTGAATAGGATAATCCATGTAATGAGCTCAACATAGTGCCTGGTATACAGGCAGCACACAATGAACATCAGCTTTTTTTTTTTTTTTTTGAGACGGAGTCTCACTCTGTCACCCAGCTGGAGTGCAGTGGCACGATCTCGGCTCATTGCAACCTCTGCCTCCCGGGCTCAAGCAATTCTCCTGCCTCAGCATCTTAGTAGCTGGGATTACAGGCGTCCGGCACCACGCTCAACTAGTTTTTGTATTTTTAGTAGAGATGAGGTTTCGCCATGTTGGTCAGGCTGGAACATCAGCTATTCTGAAAGTGATGGTTCTTTTTTGTGGTATTTTGGAGGTAATCAGCTAATTCAAGATGAAGCTGAAGGCTAGGCACGGTAGCTCATGCTTGTAATCCCAGTACTTTGGGAGGCTAAGGCAGGGGGATCACCGGAGGTCAGGCATTTGAGACTCGCCTGGCCAACATGGTGAAACTTTGTCTCTACTAAAAATACAAAAATTAGCCGGGCGTGGTGGTGGATACCTGTAATCCCAGCTACACAGGAAGCTGAGGCAGGAGAATCGCTTGAACCCTAGAGGTGGAGGTTACAGTGAGCCAAGATGGCTCCACTGCACTCCAGCCTGGACAACAGAGCAAGACTCTAACTCAAAAAAAAAACAAAAGAAGTTGAAGCTGAATATTTCCTTTCCAGCCACTGGCTGTGAGAAACTCATTGAAGGGGATGATAAAAGCAAACTTCATACTTTTTATGAAAAGCGTATGGCCACAGAAGTTACTACTGAGATGCTCTAGGTGAAGAATGGGAGGGTTATATGATCCAAATCAGTGGTGGGAATGACAAACATGTTTTCTCTGTAAAGCAGGGTGTCTTGACCCATGGCTATGTCCACCTGCTACTGTGTAAGGGGTATTCCTGTTATAAACCAAAGAGAATTGGAAAAAGAAAGTACAAATATGTTCAGGGTCACAATGTGGTCACCAGTCTGGTCATTCTCAACTTGGTTATCATCAAAAAAGGAGAGAAGGATATTCCTGGACTGACTGACTCTATGGTGCCTTGTCACCTGGGGCCCAAAAGACCTAGCAGAAAAGACTGCACTTTTCAATCACTCTAAAAAAGATGATAGCTGCCAATATATTGTAATAAAGGCCTTAAACAAAGAAGGTAAGAAATCTAGAACCAAAGCACCCAAGTTTCAATGTCTTGTTACTCCACATGTCCTGTAACACAAACTCTGGCATATTGCTCTGAAGAAACAGACTACTAAGGGAAATAAGAAAAAGGCTGCAGAATACGCTAAACTTTTGGCCAAGAGAATGAAAGAGACCAAAGAAAAATGCCAGGAATAGATTGCCAACAGATGCAGGCTGCCCTCTCTGCGAGCTTTCACTTCTGAGTCCAGTCAAAATAAAATTTTTTGAGTAACAAATAAGATAAGATCCCACCCTCCAAAAACTATTGCAATGGCAATTGATTTTATTTTGCTTTATTAGAATGGTTGAGAGAAATTGAGTCCCTCTATCTTTTCACAAATTGTTTAAAATACAATTGATAAACTTAATTGTAAGAATACCTCTAATGCATGCAGGTATTTCCACAGATTTAAAAACCCCTTTCTCTAATGACTAACTGCATTTATAAATAAATACAAATACAACCTCCTACAGGTTATTTTTCCTATTTATGACCATAAAGTTA
Source organism: Cacajao melanocephalus (assembly GCA_963573385.1). Classification (NCBI taxonomy): domain Eukaryota; kingdom Metazoa; phylum Chordata; class Mammalia; order Primates; family Pitheciidae; genus Cacajao; species Cacajao melanocephalus. The sequence goes on from CAUYLG010057292.1 coordinate 24,068, forward strand.
AACAGAGTTAACATTCAAAAAAATATAAGAAAATTTGTTTCTTCTTATCTTGATACTTAGCTGCATGCCAGCTCAGTGTTTGTAGATGGCTTTTATTTAACAGAGAACTAGGCAAACCAAAGTTACTATAACAAAGTATCCCCTACCTGATTCTCATCAGTTTGTATTCCCTTTCAGCTTCTAAAGAGCAATATCCCAATAACTCAAAATAAAATAATTGAAGGCAATCTTCTCACATGTACCATGGGTTTAAATGATACACAAAGATCTTGGAGAAACAAAGATAGTTTCAGTGAGAGTCATTAAACTCTCAAAGATAATGAAGGGCTTGGGGTTATAGTCATTAGGAATTCTGACTAGGACAACATTTGATGCATGTTTGCTATTTGAAGTATTAGAAGCTCTGTCGTGTTAAGCTTCACAGAAACAGAGGTCCTGAATGTTACATTAAATATATTCTACACAGTACTCTCAACAAAGTGGAAACAATAACACTTCATCTAATTATAATGACTGCAGTTCATGGGGTAATAAGAGAAAAGCTGAGTATCAGAAATTTTTATAATTCTCAAAGGTGTGGCCCTTTAAATGGAGATCATTCAAGTGATGTAAAAGTCAAGAAAATCGTCAGGGTTGCTGTCGGGATAGAAATTGTCAAAGACAACATCAAAATGAATATCTTGAATTTGGGCTCAGATAATGTCCCCCTAAGAGTTAAATTATCAACAGAATATCTGTTGTATCCTTGATCCCATAAAAATATAAATTTGTGGGCCTCTGTCAGTTTCCTCTCTGTTAAATGGAGACCATATCTGCCTTGGCTAACTTGAGAATTGTTGGGAGGAAAATATCTTATGTAAAAAATTGAAAGTGCAAAATCAATGAGAGATTACATAGCTACTATTGCTACTCTATTTAGTCATAATAGCTATGACTAAACAAAAAAATATTTCTGCTAATCTGCAACAAAAGGAGGCTTTTATAACTATGTAAATATGGCAATGATTTTAGCCTGATTAGATAAAACTTCCACCTCTCAGATCAATACTGGAAATCAGTATAATTTGGTACCTTGATTTGGACATCTAAACACAGCTACTAAACAGAACAGCAGGGGTACTAACCAAGATAAATATCAAACTCTGTCAGGAATAAAATGTTCAGGTCCCAAGAATTTTTCTCCTAACAGAAGCCCAGATGGGCATGAATCACTTACTGGAAAACCTAGAGCCGTCTTCATGAGCACCTCCCTATACCTCCTAGGATACGAAGGCGTCAGCTTAGGCTCAGGGAAAAGAAAATCCCGTGTGTTTTCTTCGTAGCAGGCCAACTCATCCCACACTAGAAAGAAAGGAAAAAAAGCATAAATGTCTGTATTTACACCTCTAGGCTTAACAAAACGTTTAGGCAGATGACAGCAGAGATGGCACTCAGGCAAAAATAGACATATTGATCCTAGCACCTGTTATTCAAGAGGAGACTAATTTCTACTACTTTTTATCTCGTGAACAATTTTTTAAAGCCTTCCCAAGTCATAATAGAGAAAAAAAAAAGACTAAAGAGGTGTTCCACAAAACAAAACAAATAGGAAAATCTATCTTTCCATCTATTCATCCAATTTTTTCTGAAACAAATATTTGCTAATAACCTTAAGCCAGGCACTGGGGATAGAAGAGGAACAAGGTGAACATAGCATTGTTCACACAAAGTTTACAATTTAGACTGGGGTTCAATTTGTTCCGTGATGCATGGATGCCAAGGACCCAGATGACAGCTACAGCTGTGGTTCTCAGGAGGGGTACCAACCCCAGGGACATTTTGGACATTTGTGGAACTATTTCAAGGGCAGGAATCAGAGGTGTGAGGGAGTCCTGCAGTGCTCAAGACGCTCATGCATATCACGCAATCTCACCATCCCCAGTGACTTTCTAATATCCTGCAGACATTCTTACAGGCTAAAAACTATTTTTTAATTGTCTGAGCCTAGAACTTAACTAACTCTATGTTACACATAAACACAAAGCATTTTTTACATGATTTAGAAATACACTGAATTTTTCCAAGTATCGTGTAAATCAAGGAACAATTGTATTTTGTTTTGTTTGAATCTTTAACCAGACCTGTTTGACATTTTGAAAATCACGTCCCATGTAAATGCTTCATTATGCTTGACACTTACATATTAACATACCCATTTTATTATAAACCACTTTTCTTTTATTTCTCCTTTATGTTAGTCAGAATATTACATCAACATAATCAACTTATTTATAAAAGTTGATTATAGTAACTACAAATATTATTTTCAGTATCACAAAAGGGACACTACAAAATACTCATTACCAAAAGACCTTGGGTCTAAAGGGATGGACATTTACTGAGCTGAAGGACAGAAAGCTACCATCTGAATCATCCTTGACCGCACAGCAGGTACCACGCAAGTGATGTGGACTGAGAGTGGTCCCTGCACAGAGGACCATCAAAAAAGTAACTGTAGCCAATGAGGCAGTTTTGCTATTTAGTTACTGAGAAGAATTTTTACTTTGAGAAGAATTCTGACGAGGGTGGTTTTGTTTTCGGTACATCAACTGTAGAACATAATTGACCTTACATCAAATAATATGATGCATTAAATTCTTCCTCCTACTAACTCCATTTAATATGAATGTTTGGGTTCTACTGAGGAAAGAATTAAAGTGCAAAAAGAAATTATTTTACGTTTCTCATCATAAACAGCATTTCTTTCCACTCTTGTGCTCCCAGCCATGCTCCAGCCACAATCGATTGATGTTCCCTCCTCGGCAATGTACTTCCACCATGCATGCTATTCCTTCCTCTCATCCTGTTGGGACCCTATTAATCTTTAAAGTTTCACTGTAAATGTCTTATAGTATCTTCCCCTTATACGTCCAAAGTGGAACTCTTGATTGTTTCCTAAACATCAGTTCTCCCTAGAGGAATCTGCACTAGTTGCTCAAGCTAAAAGTTTAGGATTCATCCTTGATTCTGCTCTTTCTCTCACACCTTACATCAATCCATCATCAAGTCCTGTTGACTATTTCCAAAATAAATCTAAACTTTGTCCCCTTCTCTGCATCTTTACAGCTACTATCTGGTCCAAGCCCCCACCACCTACCTCTGTCCTGCACTACTGCGATGGCCTTAGTTGATCTCCCTGCCTCTATTCTCCTGCACTTAAATCCACTGTCCACACACTACAACGTTTTAAATACATCAGACTGTGCCTTTCTCCTGCTTAAAACGTTCCAATGGCTTCCCATCATAGTAGAACAAAATCTAAGCACCTTAGCCTAGACTTCAAGATTCTATATAATCAGGCTTCTAATAACCTCTCCTAATTCACTTATTGCCACTCTCTTCCTTGATGGCTGTTCCCTGTCATCTCTTACCCTTCTTGCTGTCCTTCAAACACACCAAGCTCACCTCTATGTAAGGCTTTTGCCTTATCGTTCTCCTCCCTGTAAGGTTCCCTCCCCAGGTCTTTGCACAGCTGGCTCCTTCTTACTGAATAACAGGCTTGGTTTAAATGTCATCTTATCAGAAGGTGGCAACCCCACCCAAAAGAGCACTCCTTCCCAGATGCTCCCCATCATATCACACTATTTTACTTTCAACATAATATTTACCACTAACTGATATTTTTGTCCATGTATTTATTCATGATCTGCTTCCATCAATGCTCCATGCAAGCAGTGACTCTGTCTTTTCTGTACACTATTCTACTTCTGACAGGGGTGTCCCTAGAAAGGTGTGAACTCAGAGCAGCTCAATCAGTACAGGGCCTAGCCAAGACAATCGCACCTGAAAAGGGGCCTCACTGTCAGCATCTTCAATAAGCCACTTGAAATATCACTAAAGATGGACATTTTCAAACTGAACTTCAATGATGTTCAGAGACGAGTAGTGAAGTGCAGCATCCTGGATGCTGCCCCCAAACCTGTGGAACACTGCTTGGGACATAATGGGTACCTGATAAGTGCTTCTTAAATGAATGAACATGAGGACTGAAGTAAGATAACTTGCTTACGTGCCAGCTTATGTTAGCACTCAGTAAGCATTAGTTACCCTCTTTGAGACTCAGTTTCCACACTACTAAAAAAGGGGCGAGGGGTAAAGAGAGACTAAGTATTCTCTAAAAGCTTTTCTAACTCTTACCCTTCATTCATTTTTCAATAATTTATTTTCAGGCCAGGCGTGGTGGCTCATGCCTGTAATCCCAGCACTTTGGGAGGCCAAGGTGGGCAGATCACCTAAGGTCAGGAGTTCAAGACCAGTCTGACCAACATGGCGAAATCCCATCTCTACTAAAAATACAAAAATTAGCTAGGCGTGGTGGTGGTGGGCACCTATAATCCCAACTACTCGGGAGGCTGAGGCAGGAGAATCACTTGAACATGGGAGGCGGAGGTTGCTGTCAGCCAAGATGGCACCATTGCCCTCCAACCTCTTATTTTTTTGCACTCTCAAAAAATAAATAAATTTAAAAATCTATTTTCATTCATACATTCAAAAAATACTTCATTCATTGAGAACCTCCTATGTAGATAACTTACAGACACTGAATTTATACTAGTGAACAAGATAAATATAATCAATGCCCTCCTGGAGCTTACAGTATATGAGTATTAGACTATTATACAAATAAATGTGTAATTAAAAAGTACAAGTGCCACAAATGATAAGAAGTAGGTTCTATAAGAGTAAATTACTAGGAATAAAGAGATAGAGAGGGTAGGGAGAAAGGAGGGAAGACGGATTTAATTCTTTTTTTTTTTTTTGGAGACAGAGTCTTACTCTTGTTGCCCAGGCTGGAGTGCAATGGCGCAGTCTTGGCTCACTGCAACCTCTAACTCCCAGGTTCAAGTGATTCTCTTGCCTCAGCCTCCCAAATAGCTGGGATTACAGGCACCCACCACCATGCCTGGCTAATTTTTGTATTTTTAGTAGAGATGGGGTTTCACCATGTTGGCCAGGCTGGTCTCAAATTCCTGACCTCAGGTGATCCACCTGCCTTGGTCTCCCAAAGTGCTGAGATTACAGGCATGAGCCACCACACCCAGCCAATGAGTGTAATTCTAACATCAACTCTTTGCTTCATTTACTAGTCTTATCCTGGCATTTTCTTCAATAGTGCTTCTTTTACAATGCTCCCTGTGATGGACATAATCCTCCTGCCTTTGCTGGCCAAAAACAGACTCTGCCTCCATCCAGAAACTCTGAAGTACAACCTGCAAATGGAAAATGATGTGCCAATTTCCCCAGCTATCACTAGCAACAAAATATAACTTTCTCCTGAAGCCTATAGTATAGAGTTAAGAACTCAAGTTCTAGGGTCAGGCAGGGCTGGTTTCAAACCCCTGCTCCACCACCTACTAACTATGTGATCTTGGACAAATCATGTAAACTAACTTGTCTCCTCTTCAAGAAAATGTAAAAACTGTCATCATACCTGCCACTTAGGACTACTGTGAGGATGAATGACAAAGGTATGTAGAGTGCAGAGCACAGCACCTGACATTACCTACCATTATCACGACTGCTCCCTGACACCAGCCCAGCAGTGGCCCCAGAACTGCTCTGGTCTCTGTAAACATCATTATGTTCCTATCAGGAACAAACACCTAGATGCATGACATGATGCTCTACAGAGGATGCCTTTCCTTTTTCCTCTTTCCTTTCATATGCTTTTGGCTGGTTCTTGTCACTGCACCTGAATAACTGCTAAATTATTATTCCTGTGTTTAGCAAGAATTTAGATAAAATTAAGAGGCTGGGAAAATTGAAAGCAAGCTCATACTCTATTAGAATCACAGGAATAAAAATAGACTGAAACAGGGTTAGACAAATAAATAGAAGGCTATGAAGCTTCTCAAGACAGTCTCTCTGGTATAGTCATTTTCTAGAAATCCAAATTGCTACCCAGTGTGAAAATGTCAGCACACTAAGAGGATAGTACAGCAAGAGCCTAGGTTATAAATAATAAACATATTTACAGGTTGAACAAATCTTATAGGTCAAGGGAAGTATCTGAAAGAACTTCAGTGTTCTCCTTAAAGAGCTAATTACATTTTGCTCAAAGCTATAGGAAGAGAAAAAAAAAAAGAGCTAATTACACAGACAGTGACATCATCAACGGCATCAATGAACTTCTCCCCCAAAAAGGAAACAAATGAGACTTTAAGAGAAATAACAATTTTAATAACAACATTGGCTGGAGGCATATCTAACATTTTTAGAGCATATCAGAATTGACACTGTGCTTCCAGATACAGGATCACATTTGAGTCCCTCTTTATAGATAAGGAAACTGAGGCTTGAGAGTTTGACCTGTCATGATGCCACATGACTAATGATAGATACGACAAGGCCAAGTAGGAATTCAAAACCAAATCACCTGAGGCAAAAGTTCTTTCCTTGCTTGTGCCTATAAAAGTATAAAAGGATTGCTATAAAAGTATAAAATATTGCTATAAAAGCATTGCTTTAAAATTATAAAATATTGCTATATAAGCATTGCTATAAAAGTATAAAATTAAGCTCTGATTAAGTGAATGGGTGCCCACTAGAATAGGCTTTTACAGCTGGACTGAATATACGTGATTTACCCAAAGCGAAGGTATTTATTTCAGGGGTTAATAAAAGGAAAGCACCAAGCTGACTGTCAAGTAGGATCACGCTGCCCCCCTGTGTCCATTCCCTTTTTCCCACCTTTGTAAACTGAAGAACAGGAGGGGTCTTTACTACTTAGCTGCAAAAATCACTGGACTTCATTCTTTGGCAGTAAAGCCATATGCACATCTGGATATTATTACTCGTATTATTAATTTACGTGCACTATTAATGATTGTAACATGTCTTTTGACTATAAGTGTGTTTGAAAGCAATGAGAAAAAAAATCAAGCAATAAATTCAGCAAAATGAAAAGGTAACAATTCAGCCAATAAAGAAATTGGTCCCTGGGAACCTAAATGCGGTCCATGTGACCCCACAGTGCATTCCTCAGGAGACTTTAAGAAAAAAAAAAAAAAGATTTAGTTAGTATCAAGGACCAGCAGATCATGAAGGCTCACTGCCACGGCTACATGCCCAGTGCTACCAACATCACACTATGAAGATTGGCACTGTGTAGATCATGTACAAAGTATGCCTGCAGTATCATATATTGAACAAATTAATGGGTCACTCTGTATTACATCCAAAGCTAAGTAAAAACAATTGAACTGTTATTTTGAGCAATTCAAATTTAATTCCACTAAAATTACAATCTGAAACTGATAGTAGATAAAAAGAAAACAAGTATAACACAGCTTCCATTTTGCATCTGACTAACTTTTTAGTTATAACCAGTATTTATGCCCTCAACTAGAATATTCTGCAATCATTCTTTTCAAACAACTATTCTTATAACCTTCTCACAGACAGACTTCTGATCACATGAAAAACATATAGCAGTCCAAGACATAATTAAGTTTTAACAAGCAAGTTGTAGAATATACATAGTTAACGTGTGTGTGTGTGTGTGTGTTGTGTGTGTGTGTGTGTGTGTGTGTTGAAAACACATATTCTGCAATTGGCTTTTTAAAATGTAATATATCTTGGACTGTCATATGTTTTTCAAGAGACAAGAAAACCAACATTTAGTATATTCAACCAACCATAAAATATATACACACACAACTATATATACTAAATACTAAATACATTCATGTTTATATATACCATATTTAATATATAGTCATCCCTAAGTATCCACATGGGTTGGTTTCAGGAACCCCTGCAGATATGAAAGTATCCATGAATGCTCAAGTCCCTGATATCAAATGGGGTAGTTGGGGTAAGTTGATTGAAGATAAAAAGAGCATAATAATAATAAATAGGCTGGGCATGGTGGCCCATGCCTGTAATCCCAGCACTTTGGGAGGCCAAAGCAGGAGGATCATCTGAGGTCAAGAGTTTGAGACCAGCCTGGCCAACATGGTGAAACCCCATCTCTATTAAAAATACGAAAATTAGCTGGGTCTAGTGGTGCATGCCTGTAGTCCCAGCTACTCAGGAAGCTGAGGCAGGAGAATTGCTTGAACCCAGGAGGCAAAGGTTGCAGTGAGCCAAGATTGTAGGCAGAGGTTGCAGTGAGTGCCAATGCACTCCAGTCTGGGTGACGGAGCAAAACTCTGTCACAAATAAATAAATAAATAAAGGTGTAGTATGTGCATATAACCTATGCACATCCTCCTGTATGCTCCAAATCATCTCTAGATTACTTATAATACCTAATATAATGTAAATGTTATATAATAATTGTTATACTGTATGATTGAGGGACTAATGACAAGAAAAAGTCTGTACATGTTCAGTACAGACACAACCATCATAGGTCTAACTACATTTTTGATTCATGGTTAGCTGAATTCATGGCTGTGGATCTTGACAATCAGAAGGTCTAACCATATATGGAGTATGCACGGGCATGTGTATGTATTTTAGGGTTGGCTGAAAATACGAAATGCGTTTTAGAAGGCCTAAAAAGATTCACATCAAATTGTTTTGTTCTGTTTCGTTTTGTTGAGACAGGGTCTCACTCTGTCGCCAAAGTTGGAGTGCAGTGGCAAGATCACAGCTCACTGCAGCCTCAACCTCCTTGGCTTAAGTGATACTCCTCCCTAGCCTCCCAAGTAGCTGGGACTACAGGCATGCACCAGTATACCCAGCTAATTTTTGTACTTTCATTAGAGATGAGGTTTCACCATGTTTCCCAGGCTGTACCTGAATTCTTACGCTCAAGTAGTTCCCCCACCTTTACCTCTCAAAGTGCTGGGATTACTAGCCCACATCAGATTGTTCATGGTAATTATCTATCAGGGATTGTTCAATGTGCTTCTGACATTTTATTTTACATACTTTCACGTTAGTTAAATTTTTTATAGTAAGATTACTTAGATATTGGGTAACTTTTAAAAAATCCATGTAAAATTAAATAAGACCAAAGTGAGGATGCTTCTACTTTACTAGCATACTAAAATATAATTTGTCGGCAGTGATATATGCTTGAACATAAAATTGGGTCAAATAAGAATAAAAAACTTATGGAAAAAAACTCAATGCCCTGATTTCAGCCTGTCAGTTTTAGGCTGAAAAACATTCCATAAGAATTTATAAAAAGTAGGCAGGAGGCACCTGCTCATTTGCGTCTACCTACGAAGGTAATGACATCTCCATAAACACTTACTCTTAAATTCACAGAGTGGGGTTCTTCACTGTCTCCAGAGGCAGCCTTTGCCAAAGAACCAAGTAGCAGAAGAAAGAACTACAGACTCCTGGGTTCACTGCAGTTCACTCGGGCCCTTGACCTGCTCCAGTGCTATTCACAACAGGCAGGACTACGGTCCCTATAAAAGCCTCCTCAGTCCCCTCTGCTTTAGCTGAGGCATTTGCTAGTCTCATCTTCCTTCTCCCATGTTCTTTTAAGAAAAAGAAAAGCACACACCATAAAACATCAAAATAACACAACAAAACAGGGGAAATACAACGGTTTTAAGCACAACTGATTTAAAACTTTGTTAAAAATAAGAATGTATACCAAAATACAACATTTATGTCCAGACATCACTCTGTAAGTAATCAAAAGACAGTGACAGTCACTTTATACAGAAGGAAATAAAGAAAACGAATCATAATATGGTAAAATGAAATTTTTTATAAGTTTTAAATTTAGGGTTGTCACAAGTCGTATCTAAAAAGGAGACAGACCATAAAATAGGATAAAATTTATTTTATTTTTATTTATGTATTTATTTATTTATTTTGAGACAGAGTCTTCCTCTGTCGCCCAGGCTGTAATACAGTGGCAAGATCTCCGCTCACTGCAACCTCCATCTCCCAGGTTCAAGCAGTTCTCCTGCCTAGGCCTCCCAAGTAGCTGGGATTACAGGTGGCCGCCACCACACCCAGCTAATTTTTGTATTCTTAGTAGAAACTGGGTTTCACCATGTTGGCCAGGCTGGTCTCAAACTCCTGACCTGGTGATCTGCCCACCTCAGCCTCCGAAAGTGCTGGGATTACAGGTGTGAGCCATGACATACTTTACAAACACAACAAATCCAAATGATAGTATCCAGCATTAACTAGGATATGGGGAATGGGCACACTACGCACTCCTGGATGCAGTACAAGTATTGGAACCTTATTGGGGATTAGTCTACCCCAGTTTAGAAGGCACGGCTCAATCTAGTAATTCTATTATTTGTAAATATAACAAAAGAGAAATATTATTTTTATAAAAATGTGAAAGACAAAGAAAACCTAAATACTCAACAATATTAATTTATGGATAACACCACCACTATGGAAAAATATATAGCTATTGAAAATGACAAGTAAACTATAGGTAACAATGCAAAGAAAAGTAAAACCCAAAATACTATGTAAATACCATTTATAGATCTATAAAAACACATACATAAATTAATGAAATTCTTTATAGTTATCAAAAATAATGATGTAGGCCAGGTGCAGTGGCTCACATCTGTAATCACAGCACTTTGGGAGGCCAAGGCAGACAGATCACCTGAGGTCAGAAGTTCAACTCCAGCCTGCCCAATATGGTGAAATCCCGTCTCTACTAAAAATACATAAAAATTAGCTGGGTGTGTTGGCAGGCACCTGTAATTCCAGCTACTCAGGAGGCTGAGGCAAGAGAATCACTTGATCCCACGAGGCAGAGGTTGCAGTAAGCCGAGGCTGCATTACTACACTCCAGCCTGGGTAACAAAGCTAGACTCCATCTCAAAAAAAATAAAAATAATGTAGATTTATGCTTTTAGAAATGACAACAGAGGCAAGGCATGGTGGCTCATGCCTATAATCCCAGTACTTTGGGAGGTCAAGGTGGGAGGATCACTTGTATCCAGGAGTTAGAGACAAGCCTAGGCAACATAGTGAAATTCCATCGCTATTAAAAAAAAAAAAAAAAAAAAGCTGGGCATGGTGCATGCCTGTAGTTCCTGCTATTGCAAAGCTTAGGCAGGAGAACTGCTTGAGCCCAGGAGGTCAAGGCTGCACTAAGCCATGATCATATCACTGCACTCAGTAGGAGTGACAGAGTCAGATCTTGTCTCAAAAAATATATCTACAAAAAATAACATTAAATTTTAAAAATTTGGCCAGGCGCCGTGGCTCACACCTGTAATCCCAGGACTTTGGGAGGCTGAGGCAGGTGGATCACGAGGTCAGGAGTTCGAGACCAGCTTGACCAACATGGTGAAACCCCATCTCTACTAAAAATACAAAAATTAGCTGGGCGTGGTGGCACACACCTGTAATCCCAGCTACTCAGGAGGCTGAGGGAGGAGAATTGCCCAAACCTGGGAGGCGGACGTTGCAGTGAGCCAAGATCGTGCCACTGCACTCCAGCCTAGGCGACAGAGTCAGACTTCATGTCAAAAAAAAAAAAATTTAAACAACAATATAATGGTGACATATAATGGAGAAAGTTAATAACAGAAAAAAAAGTGTATGTGATGCTATGTAAAAATTCCATATCTATTCTTCTAACTACAAAGAAATATCAAGAAATACGTTCACCAAAATATAAATAAAGGTTATCTCAAGATTATGTGAATTGGGGATGCTTTTTACAAGTAAAAATTATGAAGCTATTTTCATTTTGAGAAAGAAAAAAAGCAGAATGTGTAGTAGCAAAGATTAGAAAAGAATTTTCTGAGTTTTCAATGTTCTCTCTCTCTTACACACACATGCACTCACTCCTATGCTGACAACCCTAAAAACACTAGATAGCTATACTGAAAGACTATTTATGAGAATTGGTGCCACTGGGTAGCAGGTCCTAACCTCTCTCACGAGCTCAAGTCTTACGTCACTCAAGACGCACCGCAAAGCAAAAGGACCACAGAACAGTTTCCTAGAATCTCATGATTCTACCACAGGGGTCACAGACTTTTTCTGTAAAGGGTCAGACAGCTAAATGTTTTAGGCTTTGTAGGCCATCGGTTCAGAACCACTCATCTCTGTCATTGCTCTGCCAAAGTAGCTATAAACACTACTTAAACAAATGAGTATGGCTATGTTCCAAAAAGACCTTTATTTATAAATAATGAAATTTGAATTTCATATAATTTTCACATCACTAAATATTCATTTCAAAAATTCTTTCCAATCATTTAAAAATGTAAAAACCAAAAATAGTTTGGCAGTTTCTCACAAAGTTAAAGTTATCATCTACCCCATTCCTAGATATAAACACAGGAGAACTGAAAGCGAATATATAACAATTTGTATATAAACATTCATAACAGCGTTATTTATAACATCCAAAAAGTAGAAATGTGGTAGTCCATTTTCTGTTGCTTATAACAGAATACCTCAAACTGGGTAATTTATTTTTAAAACACTATTTATTTCTTACTGTTATGGAGGCTGAGAAGTCTAAGGTTGAGGGGCTGTGTCTGGTGAGAGCCTTCTTGCTGGTGAGGACTCAGCTGACTATCCAGGTGACACAGGGCATCACATAGTGAGGGTGCTGAGCATGCTAGCTCAGGTGTCTCCTCCTCCTCTTATAAAGCCACCAGTCTCACCCCCATGATAATCCATCAATCCTTTAATCCATGAATAGATCAACCCTTTCATAATGGTAGAGCCCTCATTACCCAATCCATATGGAAGAATATTATTCAGGCACAAAAAGGAATTCAGATCTGATACATGCTACAACATGGCTGAACCCTGAAAACATTATGCTAAGCAAAAGAAACCAGACATAAAAGGCCACATACTGTAGGCTTCTATTTATATGAAATGTCTAGAATAAGAAAATCAATAGACAGAATTAGTGGTGGTCAGGGCCTGGAGGAGGAAGGAACGGGAAATCATTGCTGATAAATACAAAGTTTCTTTTTAGAGTAAAGAAAATGTTCTGGAATTAGTGGTGATGGCTGCCCAATCTTAGAAACATACTAAAACCAATGAAGTGTACATTTGAAAAGGAGGAATTGTATGATATGTAATTTCGATAACAATAAAAAATGTGGAAACCATTCCTAGTTTGCAGGCCATACAGCAATGGACTACAGGCTGGATTTAGCTGGGGACTATAGTTTACTCACCCTGTTCTAGCATCTAACAGGGAAAATATCTTTGGGTTTTACAATACACACACACGCATACACACACACACACACACACATACTGCATATTAGAACACAGCCAAAGGCCAAAACTTGAAATTAGCTAAGCCAGAACTGAAAAAAAAAATTAACAATTAGATAAAGTTATTTAAAAATGGAAAAATAAGGAGCCTGTTTAAGTTATGCTCCCTGCCACCAAACACCATAAAATTATTCTTCTGAAAATAGACAAAATTTAATAGATTGGCAGAAAAAAGGCATGTGTTATATAGACTTATAGGTATTGAAGTTATATGTTATTTTAAAACACAGCAAGTAAGTACAGTCCCCATTTTGTCAGGCCTGATTTATTTTAAAATTAAGCTAATTTAGAAATGTATTTATTGGTACATTACCTGGAGGAACTAGCTGTATTAATTCAAACCTGGTTAGGAAGCCTAAAAAGGAAAAAACGAGATTTTAATACTTCCAAAAATTGCCAGTTTTTCAGTAATTGTTAAGTTTTAAACTGTCATAAAATCCATTTAATAGTAACAATACTAAAAACAGTAATTAAAAATAACTGCCATATCAACATCAAATCAGGTATTTCTAGAATTAATCAATCAAGATCAGGAGAGTGGAATGAGAGTAACAGAGTTACCAAAATAGCATTTCAGGCCAGGTGCGCTGGCTCATGCCTGTATCCCAGCACTTTGTGAGGCTGAAGCAAGTGGATCGTGAGATCAGGAGATCAAGACCATCCTGGCTAACATGGTGAAACCCTGTCTCTACTGAAAATACAAAAAAATTGGTTGGGCATGGTGGCACGCGCCTGTAGTCCCAGCTACTTGAGCGGCTGAGGCAGAAGAATCACTTGGACCCGGAAGGTGGAGGTTGCAGTGAGCCAAGATCACAGCCACTGGACTCCAGCCTGGGCAACAAAGTGAGACTTCATCTCAAAAAAAAAAAAATTGCACTTCACAAGCCATAAAAAAGAACAAGATCATGTATTTCGAAGGATCTGGAGGCCATCAAACTAACGCAGAAACAGAAAACCAAATACAGCATATTCTTACTTATAAGTAGGAGTTAAATGATGAGAACTCATGGACACACAGAAAGGAGTAATACACACTGGGGCCTACTTGAGGGTGGAGGGTGGGAGAAGAAAGAGTATCAGCAAAAATAACTATTAGATACTAGACTTAATACCTGAGTGACAGTCTGTACAACAAACCCCCATGACACAAGTTCATCTATATAACAAACCTGCACATATACCCCTAAACCTAAAAGTTAAAAAAAAAAACAAAAAAAAAAACAGCGTTTCACCTCCTGAAAAGTGTTGGGAAAGAAAACATGCAATATTTTGTCTCCTAAAAGTGTATACAATAAATAAATAAGTGTATACATAGAGCTTTAAAATAACAATGCACTTTTCATCTCAAAAATTCAAAATCCACTTGTTATCCATTAATATACAAAAGTTTATCTTGCTTAAAAGTGTGCAATCTGGCTATAAAAATTAGATATAAAATATAACTTTTTAAACTTGTCTTGAGTTCAAAATATATTTAGAAATAGTGTGCCTATGTACAATGACAAGAATAAAACTAAAATAAGGACAAAAATTAAAATTCAGATCCTTAAGATAACTTAAATGATATATTAGGTTGGTGCAATTATAAAATTTAAAAATCAACAAAGATAATTCTCACAAAGTAACATAACAAGTGAAAACATTTTAGTTTTTTTGTTTTGTTTTGTTTTGTTTTTTGAGCCAAGGTCTCTCTTTGTCACGTAGGGTGGAGTGCAGTGGTGCGATTCTGGGTCACTGCAACCTCCACTTTCTGGCTTCAAGTGATTCTTCTGCCTCAGCCCCCCAAGTAGCTGGAACTACAGGTGCGTGCCACCACGCCCAGCTAATTTTTTGTATTTTTAATAGAGATGGGGTTTCACCATGTTGGCCAAGCTGGTCTCAAACTCCTGACCTCAGGTGATCTGCCCACTTTAGCCTCCCAAAGTGTTGGGATTACAGACGTAAGCCACTGTGCCCAGCCGTGAAAACATTTTAAATAGACAACAAAAGTAAAATTTTAACTTTGTAGACTTATGAAAAAATTTTGAATTTATAGGACAAAACTTTAAATGCCAAGAAACTTAAAAGCCAAGACAGCCAGAAACTTTAGGCTTTCAAAATGAGAGAAGGGAATATATATTTGCCAAACAGCACCCCAATGGTAATTTAAGCACCTCATTTGTTTCAGGCTCTAAATTCTTTTTTTTTTAATGTGTTTATTTCCACAGGTTGTTGGGGAACAGGTGGTGTTTGATTACTTGAGTAAGTTCTTTAGTGATTTGTGAGATTTTGGTGCACCCATCACCCGAACAGTAGACACTGCCACCTATTTGTAGTGTTTTATCCCTCACTCCCTTCCCACCCTTTCCCCCTAAGTCCATTGTGTCATTCTTCTGCCTTTGCATCCTCATAACTTAGCTCCCACTTATGAGTGAGAATATACGATGTTTGGTTTTCCATTCCTGAGTTACTTCACTTAGAATAATAGTCTTCAATTTCATCCAGGTCATTGCTAATGTCATTAATTCGCTCCTTTCAATGGTTGAGTAGTATTCCATGATATCATATACATGACAGGATATATATATATATCTGATATATATATATATATATATCACAGTTTCTTTATCCACTTGTTGACTGATGGGCTTTGGGTTGGTTCCATGTTTTTATAATTGCAAATTGTGCTGCTATAAACACACATGTTTAAGTTTTTTTTTAATAAAATGACTTATTTTCCTCTGGGTAGACAAATACCCACTAGTGGGATTGCTGGATCAAATAGTAGTTCTACTTTTAGTTCTTTAAGGAATCTCTACACTGTTTTCCATAGTGGTTGTGCTAGTTTACATTCCCATCAGCAGTGTAGAACTATTATCTGTTCACTGCATCCATGCCAACATCTACTATTTTTTTATTATGGTCAGGCTCTAAATTCTATATAGTCAATTAATTCTCGACACAACTCTATGAGTCCAAAGCAAGGGTTAGCCTCATTTTTATGAATGAAGAAACTAAATCTCAAAGAGGAAACTATAGTAATGTAGGCAAGGTCACACTGGCTAACAGTGACAGGGCTGTAATTGAACCCAAGTAGTCTGCTCTCAGGGCCTGTCCTCTTATTCACAAGATACTTCATTGAAAAATCCTATTCTTCCACAGAGTGAGTTAATTAGGATGCTTGATAAAATAACTATACCTTTAATTGCCTTCTAGAATGGCATAACATAATTCACACTTGCTTTAAATATCAAGGACAGAGGAAATCATTTATGAGTGACCTAGAGAACTGTTCTTACATTCTTTTATGCTTTAGTCCACCTCTCAGGGTTAATATTGGGAAATGAAATGAAAATATCCCAATTCTTATAGGATCATTTAAAATGCTGAATTTTTCTTCTGAATTTAAAGAGGCTTGAGAAAATCAGTGTTCTTATACATGTGACCCATCTCAGAGAGATGTTTCACTTTCCTGCTTTTTAAGATTCAGGTAGAAACATAAATGCAGTAAATCAACTGGGTATTGAATCCATTTTTTAAAAGGCCAAATGCCAAAGGCATCATTTTTTTATACCCAGTTGCCTTGATGGCTTCCTGAGACATATACTTGCTCAGTGACTACCCTAACCCATGCTACCTCTGTATGTAGGCACTGACTTACTCTTTACCTAATTTCAAACTCTTTAATCTACCTAGTATGTCAGCCTGGCACCTAACCTGCCACCATTCTGACTTCTACCCAGGATGGCCTCAGCTCACTTGGTACTTGATTACATGAGTAAGTTCTTTAGTCCTTTCCCTAGATTCTGGTCCTTTTCCCCTAGATTCTGCTATTATCTGTGACCTTGGTCCAATTCTTTCAACTGAGTAACATCTTAGCTGCAAATTTCATAAAGCTTAAAAGTGTGATTAAAAGTCACACCATCCACAAACCTTTCACCTGAAGACACTGGGAAAACAAAAGGGCAAACTAAACCTAAAGCAAACAGAGGAAAGATAATAATAAAAATTAAGCAAATAGTAATGAAATAGAAAACAGAAGACCAACACAGAAAATCAATAAATCTAAAAGTTGGTTCTTTAAAATGATCAATAAAACCGACAAACCTTTAGCTAGACTCACCAAGAAAAAACAGAAAAGACTCAAATTACTAAAATCATAAATGAAAGGACAGACATTACCACTGATTTTACAGAAATAATTTTTTGTTTGTTTGTTTATTTTTGAGACAGAGTCTTGCTCTGTTGCCCAGGCTAGAATGCACTGGCATGATCTCAGCTCACTGCCACCTCTGCTGCTGGGGCTCAAGCAATTTTTCCACCTCACCCTCCCAAGTAGCTAGGATTACAGGCAATCACCACCAAACCTGGCTAATTTATGGGTGTATGTGTGTGTATTTTTGGGAGAGACGGGGTTTCACCATATTGGCCAGGCTGGTCTGATACTCCTGAGCTCAAGTGATCCCCACACCTTGGCCTTCCAAAGTCCTGGGATTACAGGCGTGAGCTACCGTGCCTGGCCTAGAAATAATTTTTTTTTTTTTTTTTAAGACAGAGTCCTGCTCTGTCACCCAGGCTGGGGTGCAGTGATACAATTATAGCTCACTGCAGCCTTAACCTTCCTAACTCAAATGATCCTCCCACCTCAGCCTCCTGAGGAGTGAACACCACAGGCACATGCCACCACACCTCACTAATTTTTGTTGTTGTTGTTGTTGTATGGACAGGATCTCCAAAAAAAATAGTTTTAAGGGAATACTATGAACAACTTTATGCCAACAAATTAGATAAATGAAATGGAAAAACTCCTAGAAAGACACAAACTCATAAAACTGACTCAAGAAGAATCAGAAAATCTGAAGAGGCCTATAATGTGCAGAGAGAAATTAGTAATCAAAAAACAACCCAAAGACAAGCCCAGGTCCAGGTGGCTTCACTAGTAAATACTACCTTAATAATTAGTACCAATTATTCATAAACTCTTCCAAAAAATAGAAGAGGACAGAACATACCAAAACAGATTCCATGAGGTTAGCATTACCAAAATCAGATGAAGCCATCATAAGGAAACAGAACTACAGATCAATATCTGTTGTGATTGTAAGCCCCAAAATTATCAACATATTTAGCAAAGCAAATCCAGCAACATATAGAAAGGATTATATACCATAAGGTTGGTTTAATATCTAAAAATCACATATCAATAAAATAAAGGATAAAATCACATGACTGGTCGGGCTCAGTGACTCACGCCTATAATTCCAGCACTTTGGAAGGTTGAGGTGGGAGGATCACTTGAGGTCAGGAGTTCAAGACTAGCCTGGCCAATATGATGAAACCCCATCTCTACTAAATATATAAAAATTAGGCGGGCATCATGGCGGGTGCCTGTAATTCAAGCTACTTGGGAAGCTGAGGCAAGAGAATCACTTAAACCAGGGAGGCAGAAGTTGCAGTGAGCCGAGATGGCACCACTGCAGTCCAGCCTGGGCAACAAGAGCAAGACTCTGTCTCAAAAAAAATAAATAAATAACATAGATCATCTCAATAGATATAGAAAAGGCATATGATAAAATTCAACATTCCTTCATGATAAAAACTCAATAAACTAGGAATAAAGAGGAGCTTCCTCAACCTGATATAGAGCACTTACGAAAAACCATAATTTAATATTACAACTAATGGTGAAAAACTGAATGCTTTTGCCCTACTGTCAGGAAATAGATAAGGATGCTCACTTTCATTGCTTCTATTCAATACTGTACTGGAGATTCTAGCCAGGGAAATTAGACATGAAAATGAAATAAAATGCATACAAACTGTAAAAGAAAAAGTAAAGCTGTTTCTATTTGCAGATGACATAATTTTGTATATAGGCAATCCTAAGGAATCAAGAAAAAACTACTAAAACTATAAACGTGTCCAGTAAGTTTTCAGGATAAAATATTAGTATATAAAACTCAATTGCATTTCTATAAACTTGAACAAATCTGAGAATGAAATTTTTTAAAACTCCATTTATGACAGCTTCAGAGTACAAAGGAATAAATTTAACCAAAAAATGCAACACTTGTAAACTGAAAATTACAAAACATTACTGAAATAAATTTAAAATAACCTAAATAAATGGAAATACATCCCACATGGAAAACTTAATATTGGAAAACTTAATATTGCTAAGGTAGAAATAATCCTCAAATTGATCTACAGTCAATGGAATCCCTATCAGTATCCTAGCTGGCTTCTTTGCAGACATTGACAAACTATTTCAAAAATTCTTATGGAAACTCAAATGACCCAAAATAACAGTTCTGAAAAAGAAAAACTAAGCTGGATGATTTACCCTTCCTGGTTTTGAAATTTATTCTAAAGCTAGGCCAGGTGCAGTGGCTCATGCCTGTAATCTCAGCATTCTGGGAGGCAAGGTGGGCAGATCATGAGTTCAGGAGTTTGAGACCAGCCTGGCCAATACAGTGAAACCCCATCTCTACTAAAAATACAAAAATTAGCTGGGCATGGTGGCACACGCCTGTAGTCTCAGCTACTCAGAAGGCTGAGGGAGAAGAATCATTTCAATCCGGGAAGCAGAAGTTGCAGTGAGCCAAGATCACGCCAGTGCACTCCAGCCTGGGCAACAGAGCGAGACTCTGTCTCAAAAAAGAAAAAAAAGAAATCTATTACAAAGCTATGGTAATCAGGATTGTGTGCTGGCATAATGATAGACATATGAATCAGTGGAATAAAACTGAGAGCCTAAAAGTAAATCCTCACATTACTGTAAGCTGATTTTCAGCAAGGGTGCCAAGACAATTTAACGAGGGAAAGAATGGTCTTTTATCAAATGGTGCTAACACAAATGGATATCCATACGCAAAAGAACGAAGTTGGTCCCCAACCTCACACTGTCTACAAAAATATATACCACAGTATAAACCATAGTGCTAAATGGAAGGGCCAAAACTATAAAACTGTTAGAAGAAAACATAGATGTAAGTCTTCATGACCTTGAGTTAGGCAATGGTTACTTAGACATGACACCAAAAGCACAAGCAACAAAGAAAAAATAGATAAACTGAAATTCATCAAAATTAAAAACTTTTGCATTTCAAAAAATACCACAAGAAGGTGAAAGACAGTTCTAGAAAGGGAGAAAATATTTGCAAATCATGTATCTTACAAAGGTTTTGTATCTAGAATATATAAAGAATATTTACAGGCCAGGCATGGTGGCTCGTATCTGTAACCCCGACATTTTGGGAAGCCCAGGAGGGAGGATCACTTAAGACCAGGAGTTCAAGACAGCTGGGCAACATAGTGACATCCTGTGTCTACAAACAAAAATAAAAACAAAAATTAGCTGGGCATGGTGATGTGCACTTATAGTCCCAGCTACTTCAGGGGCTGAGGTGGGAGGACTGCTTGAGCCCAGGAAGTCGAGGCTCCAATAAGCTATCATCATACCACTGCAGACTCCAGGCTAGGTGACAGAGCGAGACCCTGTCTCAAAATAAACAAAAAAATAAATAAAGACAAACGACCCCATTAAAAAGTAGACAAAGGATCTGAATAGACATTTCACCCCCCAAAAATATACAAATGGCCAATTATCTCCGGAAAAAAATGTTCAACATCATTAGCCATCAGGGAAATGCAAATCAAAACAATGATGAGATACCATTTCACACTCACAAAGATGACTACCAATCAAAATGACAGATAATAACAAGTGTTGGCCGGGATATGGGAAAATGGAAACCTCATACATTGCTGGTGGGATGTAAAATGATTCAGCGGCTTTGGTAAATAATGTGAAACTTCCTTAAAAGTTTAAACATACAGTTACCATATTGAAATGGGAAAAGCTCCCTTTTCCCCCTCACAGGACATGCGATAAGGTTGTGGCTTGCTTCTTCAGTGTCCCACTGCTCAAACCTCTAGAGGAACGTACAGAGGGGCGGGCTGTGGAGCTCCGACCCCACAGCAGTGTCTAGGGGTGAATCTTTATGGCTCCTGAAGCCCTAGTGGGCGTGTGCTACAGGGTGCTCTTTCAGTTTGCTGCCTATAGCTGGCTTGTGTTAGTCAGCTCAATTAGACCCCTACCTTGTCACAAGGACAGAGGGCTTTCTGTATCCCTGGGTTTCTTGCCTTGGTATACCAGAAGAATCGGATTACACATGGGGTTGGAGAATGAGTGCAAGATTTTATTGAGTAGAAGTAGCTTTCAGCAGATGGGGGAGCCAGAAGGGAGATGGTTTTCCCCTGGAGTTGGGCCGCTTGGCAGCCCCGGCTCTCCTCCAACTGCCCCGGCCAAACTCCATGTTGGTCTGCTGTGCCGACACATTCCTCTGGATGTCCAGTCACTTCTGTCTCTGCCTTGCTAGGGTCTTGGGTTTTTATAGGCACAAGATGGGGGCATGGCAGGCCAGGATGCTCTTGGGAAATGCAACATTTGAGTGCAGTGCCTGTCCTCACCTAGGTCCGTGGGGATGGAGCCCTAGCCAGGGACCACACCCTTCCTCTACCCAGCACTTCTCTTCCCCCTTCCTTATCATTTAAAGGTACCACGCTCTTCCCTCCCCAGCACTCCTATATCCATATGACCCAGCAATTTCACTCCTAGATATACCCAAGAGGCATTAAAACATATGTTCACACAAAAACTTAACACACAAATATTCACAGCATCATTATTTATCATAGCCTAAAAGTGGAAACAACCCAAATGTCCATCAATTGATGACTAGAAAAACCAAATGTGATATATTCCTTCAATAGAATACTATTTGGCTATAAAAAATTAAGTTTGCACATGCTATAATGTGGATGCACCTTGAAAACATTACACTAAGAAGTCAATTACAAAGGAGCACAAGTTGTATAACCTCATTCATATGAAATACCCAGAATAAGCAAATCTATAGAGACAGAAAGATTAGTGGTTGCCTATAGCTGGGAGGGTTGGTAGGGAACAGCGAGTAACTGCTAATGGGCATAGGGCTGCCTTTTGCGATGATAAAAATATTTTAATTAAATGAAATACGCAAAAACAA
Source organism: Cacajao melanocephalus (assembly GCA_963573385.1). Lineage (NCBI taxonomy): Eukaryota > Metazoa > Chordata > Mammalia > Primates > Pitheciidae > Cacajao > Cacajao melanocephalus. The sequence continues at coordinate 46,339 of CAUYLG010057292.1, forward strand.
TTTTCATAAACAATCAAACAGAATCATACCATCCATCAAAGCCATCTATATTTAGAAAATGGTATGTGACAGAATCAAAAACATGATTCAAATTGTATATAGACTGTCTTGAATGTAAATATTTATGAAACGTGAATATATCACAGTTTAGAAAAGAGCAGAATTTTAAAACAGTGAATTACACACAATAGTCTTTTGGTTTTTTGTTTTGTTCAGAGTACCTACTTTCCAAAATGTCTGCTACAGCTCCAGGATCTACTGCATTTTCAAATACCTGCAGAGGAAAATGGGGAAAATAAATTTGTCTTAGTAAGTGCATATGGAAACTGTAAATGCCAGGTGCAGTAGCTCACACCTGTAATCCTAGCACTTTGGGAGGCCAAGGTGGGTGGATTGCTTAAGCTCAGGAATTTGAGACCAGCCTGGGCAACATGGTGAAACCCTCTCTCCACAAAAAATATCAAAGTTAGGTGGGCATGGTGGCTCATGCCTGTATTCCCAGCTACTCGCAGGGCTGAGGCTGAAAGATCACTTAAGCCCAGGAGACAGAGGTTGCAGTGAGCCGAGATCACATCACCACACTCCAGCATGGGAGAAAGAGTGAGACCATGACTCAAAAAAAAAAAAAAAAAGAAACTGTAAATTATATTCTTCCAAATAATTAACATATGTAAAATCCAGTCACATAACATTTTAGAATTCAACAGATGCACCTTTAGTAGGTGTCTGACTAAAAGTTCAACAAGTGTTGATAGAATAAATGAAGGATAACTAACACAACAATAAGAAGTGTGAGAAAATCTCAATTAGCTAAGTCTACCAAATGCTAAAAATGTTATTAACTTGACCTAGCTCTACTGTTTGTTGCTAAAAGCACGCCCTGAATCAACCTCAAAGAGTCTTGTTTGACCACGTAGGAAAACATTTTGTATACAACAGATACTTATTCAATGTTAACTCAATGAATGGTTGATCTTCCCAGGCAATTGGTTGTGCTAAAAAGGAACATAAAAAGAAATTTTACCTATGTGTAACACAAAAGCTAGTACTAGCAGCTACACTCCCACAGAGTAAGAAAGAAAGAAAAGTCTCATAAGTTTTAAGTGGATTTGAAGCACAAGAAAAACATTGTAATATCTGTCTAGCCACTGCCAAATCTTTATATTTTGCTCTTGAAATAAAAGGGCCTTGGACAGGACTGAAATAAAGGTACACCATGTCTTTCCCCCTAAACTCTAGAACTCTAAGAAAAACAAAACATTTTCAGCAGAGTTTGATTTCAGGACTTAAAGTTCTGATTTAAATGGTTTTTAAACTTAAAAATAAGTGTCTCATATAACCTAGCTTTGTCCTACTGACTAGAATTTATCAAGCAAATGTGGGTAAGTGTGGTTTTTTGCCTAAACTATTTTTAATAATCCTTTCATTTCACCCATTGTTATGGGTTGAATTGTGTACCCCACCAAAATTCATAGGTTGAATTATTAAAACCCACTATCTCAGAATACGACTTTGGTTTGCAAAAAGGGTCACTGCAAATAAAATTAGTTAAGTTAGAATGAGGTCATACCAGGATAGGGTGGGCTTCTAATCTGATATGACTGGTGTCCTTATGAAAGGCAAAAATTTGAGCACAGAAACTGTTTTAAAAAAAAAGAGAGAAAAAAAGAAAAGAAAAAATACTTTAGGCAAAATTAAATTTATTTGAGCAAAGAACAATTTATAAACTGGGCAGCACTCAGAACTAAAAGAGGTTCACAGACCTCACTGCTGCATTGTGGGCAGCAAGCTTTTACAGGCTAACATGAAAATAAGACAAAGAAAATACATTAAATTTGCTGGAGTGGAAAGACCCTAGTTAGAGATTACTTGGCAGTTTCTGATACTAAAGTCTCTAGTTAAAACTTGGCAGTTTCTTATCGGTAAAATCTCTAGTTAGAGGTTAGTTGATGGTATGTTTGGCTTCAGTTTGCTTATACAGGAACTTAAGGCACTGGAGCTGCTACAGTCTAATGGCCTCCCAACCCCCAATTTTCCTAACAGTGTACACACAGAGTAAATGCCATGTAAATATTGGAATTATGCTGCCACAAGCCAAGAAACTATACCAGAAACTAGGAGAGAGGCCTGGAATATGTCCTTCCCTAGTGCCTTTAAAAGGAGTATGGCCCTGCTGACACCCCGATTTCAAGACTTTTAGCCTCCAGAACTGTAAGACAATATGTTTCTGTTGGTTAAGCCATTCAATTTGTGGTACTTTTGTATAGCAGCTCTAGGAAACTAAGACATCCATATCTAAGGATCTTCTCAAGTATGATCTTGGAAAATAAAGGATCAACATGAACTGCTTGAACAATGGCTCATATATTCTTTTTTTTTTTTTTTTTCTTTGAGACAGAGTCTTGCATGGTTGCCCAGGCTTGAGAGCAATGGTGCGGTGCGATCTTGGCTCACCACAACCTCCGCCTCCCAGGTTCACACGATTCTCCTGCCTCAGCCTCCCGAGTAACTGGGATTACAGGCACACACCACCACACCTGACTATATTTTTTTAGTAGAGATCGGGTTTCACTATGTTGACCAGACTGGTCTCAAACTCCTGACCTGGTGATCTGCCCACCTCAGTCTCCCAAAGTGCTGGGATTACAGGCATAAGCAAGCCACTGCGCCTGGCCAGCTCATATATTCTTATGAGTAATTTGCTTACCCAAATGGTTCAGAAAATTCCATTTTGAATTAAACAGAAGATCCAAGGAAGATAAAATATTGTCACTACCTGCTGCAAGTAGTTGCAGCTAGAAAAGGGAACAGATACAAGGAAGCTAAAACCAACAGGAAGAAAAGAATATGAACCCAAACAACTCATGCAAGAGCACAATTACTTAATTTTATAAAACGAAAAATGGTTCCATGATTTGTTTGACTAGTAATCTCCAATGTACAGCTTTTCAACAGAGCAGCAGTAGTGGCATCAGAAATGTGACTCAGGCTCACTCTTTAACTAGTTATCTAGTTATCTACTTGTGTGCTTCTACGATTTTGTATCTTTGGGCTTCTTATAAAAATATTTTTAAAGGCTTTTACAGGCCAGACATGGTGGCTTATGCTGTAATCCCAGCACTTTGGGAGGTCAAGGTGGGCAGATCATTTGAGGCCAGGAGTTTTTGTTTTGTTTTGTTTTGTTTTGTTTTGAGACAGAGTCTTGCCCTGTTGCCCAGGCCGGAGTGCAGTGGTGGGATCTCGGCTGGCTGCAACCTCCTTCTCCCAGGTTCAAGTGATTCTCCTGCCTCGGCCTCCTGAGTAGCTAGGATTATAGGCACACACCACCAAATCTGGCTAATTTTTGTATTTTTAGTAGAGACATGATTTCATCAAGTTGGTCAGGCTGATCTTGAACTCCTGACCTCATTCTGCCCACCTCAGCCTCCCAAAGTGCTGGGATTACACGCGTGAGCCCGTGCCTGGCTGAGGCCAGGAGTTTGAGATCAGCCTGGCCAACACAGTGAAACCCTGACTCTACTAAAAATACAAAAATTAGCCTGATGTAGTGGCAGATGCCTGTAATCCCAGATACTCTGGAGGCTGAGGCTGAAGAATCACTTGAACCTGGGAGGCGGAGGCTACAGTGACTCAAGGTCTTGCCACTGCACTCCAGCCTGGGTGACAGAGCAAGACTCTGTCCCCCCCTCCAAAAAAAAGGCTTCTACAGAACAAATTCAAAATTGATATAACTAATAAGAAAATTATTGGGGGGGGGAGTGGGGAAAAGACTGAATTTTTACCACCAACTTTTTACTACTTCTAACATCTAAATGGGAGAACGAAGTTCCTTTAGATTCTATGTTCCAAAGTAATAGCCATTTGTTTCTCTCCTATCTAGCCAGTTTGGTACATTCTTCGTTTAAGTTAATAGGTTGTGATTTATAAAAATATTATATACAACTTAGCCCTTCAGAAAATAAATCCTTCTCTCCTCTCTCAGCCTCAGGTTGAAACAGATAGGTCACTTTCTGGGCATCACCTTCCAGAGCTTTAAAAGTGACAAGCTCTACTCTGTACCCTTCCTTCTCCCCAGATCTCCCTCAGTGACATTGTTTGGAGCAAAATCATTAGACTTATTAAGGTTAAAACTGATTTCATCTCCAAATTCCAAAACAAAAACGTTAAGAGATTGTCAGTGATGATATAGTAGTGGCATCAATATTCTGTGAAATAGTTTAGTAGGAAGAGAGCTGGTAATGTTTTGACTATTTATATCACCATGTTATTTACCCGAATGGAACCTAGCGTTTATCACTGAGGCTAAAAAACCAGGTATGATCTGAGGAAACAGTAAATCTGAACAGACATTTTTTTTCATTACAGGATTTGAATTACAGTATTTAATTTCATTACGGCTTATTCATTATTTTTCTTGGTCTAATACAGTTTTTTTCCTCAGGTCCGCAGTTTATTAATAATCCCTTTCATAAATGTAATGCAACTACCTCTAACACCTCTAAAAACATTCAGAAATGCTCTCTTTGCTCCAGTTAAAAAATGCCATGGGACTTCCAAGAATAGGAAGCATCAACCGGGGTATTTAGCACTAGATTGACAGAACTTGGCTCAGACCTGCATTACAAAAGAAAGTCTTGGAACTGTGGGTTTGCTTCAAGGCCACTTGCGGTTTTGCACTGTGCTGAAGTGCTTTCAGATAATTTTTTAAAGGAAATTTACAAAATAATGCTGTAAAAACTATGTTTTTTACAAGAACTATTAGGTTATCTTCAGACAACAAAACCCAGTAAGAAAGTCAAGGTCACCTTTTCAAATCTCATGCTTTGCTGAATCATAATGGGGAACGCAGAAGGAAAGCTGTTTGTCTCCAGGTACTGATTCAGGAGGTAGACCCCGAGGTACACATCTTGCTTGCCAGGCAGGAACACTCCTGGGCAAGAAACCTTAAAAAGAAAGAAAACAACAAACAAGAGAGAGGAAACAGGCTTTGCTTTTGTTTTGCTTGTTTGCTTTGTTTCTCTCAAGCTCCTGCAGACACTGACCTTTCCCCCATCACCTCACTCCCTCACCTGTACCTCCCAGCGCCAACATCCTCCCCTCTGCTCTCGTTCTCATATTGCAAATTCCAGTTCCCTCCCAGGTCTCCACCAGGTGTCACAGTCGCGCTCTCCCCGGCTCCTCTCCCCGCCCCTCCAGGATGGTAGTGCGGAAGCGGAAGAGGCTGCAGGGCCGGGAAGCGTCTGTTTAGTCCGGCCGGGTCCCGGGGTCGGGGCCGCCAGCCGCGATGCCAAGTCCCCGGAGGAGCGTCGAGGGACGGCCGCTGGGCATCTCCGCCTCAAGCAGCAGCAGCAGCAGCCCAGGCAGCCCTGCCCATGGCGGCGGTAGCGGCAGCAGCAGGTTTGAGTTCCAGTCGCTGCTCAGCAGCCGCGCTACGGGCGCAGACCCCGCCTGCGCCCGGCTCCGTGCGTCGGAGAGCCCGGTGCACCGCCGCGGCTCCTTCCCCTTGGCCGCGGCGGGCCCCTCGCAGGCGCCCCCGCCGCCGCTGCCCGAGGAGGACCGCATGGACTTGAACCCGTCCTTCCTGGGCATCGCTCTGCGCTCCCTGCTGGCCATTGACCTGTGGCTTTCCAAGAAGCTGGGGGTGTGCGCGGGAGAGAGCTCGTCGTGGGGCAGCGTGCGACCCCTTATGAAGCTGCTGGAGATTTCGGGACACGGCATCCCCTGGCTGGTGGGCACCCTCTACGGCCTGTGCAGGAGCGACAGCTGGGCCGGGCGCGAGGTGCTGATGAACCTGCTCTTCGCCCTGATGTTGGACCTGCTGCTGGTGGCCTTCATCAAAGGGCTGGTCCGCAGGCGCCGCCCGGCCCACAACCAGATGGACATGTTTGTCACTCTCTTGGTGGACAAGTACTCCTTCCCGTCGGGCCATGCCACAAGGGCCGCCCTGATGTCGAGGTTAATCCTGAACCACCTGGTGCTGGCCATTCCACTGAGGGTGCTGGTGGTTCTGTGGGCCTTCGTCTTGGGCCTCTCCAGGGTCATGCTGGGGCGACACAATGTCACCGACGTGGCTTTTGGCTTTTTTCTGGGATACATGCAGTACAGCATCGTGGACTATTGCTGGCTCTCACCCCACAATGCTCCCGTCCTCTTTTTACTGTGGAGTCAACAATGACACCATCTCATTGATTATGCCTCCAGGAAGTCTGAACGTTTCCACATTCGATGATGCCAACCTAAACCAGCAGCCATCCTGCGTGTCCCTCTTAGGCATTTCAGGCTTCCTTTGGGATTTCAGGTGTCCCATCATCTTGATGTGCTGCTAGGCTGGAGCATACGCTGGCCATTGCTGAACACAGCCATATTAGGGAAAGCAAAAACAAACAAACAAAAAAAACCCAAAACCTTCTATTGCATATTTATTCAACAACTGTTTATATCTCCAGGACAACTGCAAAGAAGCCAAGCTGAGGTGGCTATACTGTTGCTGCTTTTCAAAAGTTGGTATCAGTAAGATTTGTGTTTTTGGTAATCCCTAAATCAACATATCACTTGTAAACTGTACTTTGAGAAAGAAACATCATCTTCATTCTGTAAATATACATGCACACAGGCCACATAATAATCCTAGTCCTTTTCCTGAGGTAGATTTTAAACAGTATTTTTAAAGTCTAAGACACTTTAAAAGTAGGTTTTTCTAATTTATTCCCTGAAGATCTGTTGCCACAGTTGGGAGATTTCTTCTTAATCCTGATTTTCTTGGTAAGCTTTTTTACTTTATTATCTCTTTAATTTATTATCTCTCTCTATCCATATTTGTGGATAGGGTAGTGGGAAAAGAGATTGTAATACTTGTCTTTCTCTCCTCTCACTCCACCCCTCAAAAGATCTTGATTTCCCACTACTCCTTGCCTTTTAATATTCAAAGAAAAAGCCAAGAACTTGCTTAAAGAGGAAACACTTAAAAGGTAGGCATATCTAAGATGCTGATAGAAAAGAAGGAATGGGGCATGGCCCCATGCTTATTTCTGTTTACAACCTAACATGGCATGCGAGAGGGCACAGAAACTAAGTTACAGGGGAGAGTCAGAGGAACTGAAAGTTTGGAAATAGGCTGACCACATATTATGCCAGTTACCAGTATGACAGGAGATGGAGCCCTGCTGCCAGTCATCTCCACTGAATAAAGAATAATGTTCCTCTAGCAGTGTAATAAAATGGGGAAAGAATGTCTCCTTAATGCAAAAACGTTAAGTTTTCTCATATATACCCGTATGCTACATGGAATTCCGTTTTCCAAGATACAGCACATTTAGGTAACAGTACTTAACTTGAAATTCATCAGGGGAGGCTGCTGCTATACCAGGCACAAAGTATAACTCCTAAATTTCTGTTTACATTGACCTTTACATTTAAAGCTATTCATCCATGGTGCCTCCCCAAATCATAAGACCAAAGACCACCAAACACAGGTGGGCTCTGCTCATTATTCTTTGACCCAGAAAAACTGAAGGTATGTGCTTTAAGTGCTGCTCTGCCTGAAAAGAAATCCTTTAAATTACCTATGGAAGTGTTGTCCTTAGATAATCTTAATGACTATCTTGGCATTTATAAATAGAAATGATTATGGACTTTTATCTACCATACTGAGGTGCGGATAGGAACCTAGAGAATGGCTGTGATAAGTATGTTTTGATTGAGTGAAACCATGAAGTTGTTGAGAATGAGGGGCACACTGAAAAAGGAACAGCTGTGCCTCAAAATCAAATGATTTGCATTCCCACAACACCCTGAACACCGACTACCTCTTCACTTGCGAAAACAGCTAAACTGTGAGGTTCTAAGTGATTTGGGTTTGATGCTTAACCTTAGGGAGATTGTTCTAACTGCAGCAATATCAGGCCAGATATTTGGAAGCAAATGATATTTCCTCTTGCAGTGTCCACAAATCTGAATAGTAGGGGCATGAAATTAAGCTTATCATTTGGTTCGAAATTACACTTTTGGAATTCCCTGTTTTAGTTGCTGGGGCCTGAGTTTTCTGGCTTTTAAAGCATAAATCAATTTCACCTGATGTTTTTGAAGCATCCTAAGTACTGTGGAGTAGAAAACGGATTTCTTTGTCAATTGTACACTGAGGAATGCCTTTTAAAAATCAAAATAAAATTAACCAATAACGTTGAACAAAGTGAGATGAAAACTTGCTTCATTTTTGCCTTGATGAAGAGGGAGACTGCTTTATCACTTAGCTTCTCAAGAGTTCCTTCATCTTCCTGCACAATTTTGAGAGCTTAAAACTGGTATAGCATGACTAATATGGTCTAGCCTTATTTGCTGTCAGCAAAGTGGGACAAATCCAGGAAGTTTTGATCACCTTTGTTTCACAGCCGCCTGTATGATGAAACACCCGTTGGCATTTGCCAATTGGATGGAGGCTAGCCAGATTCCATGACAATTTTCTGTTAGCATTGTGTTTGTAATCACAGCCAATGCATGACATTCTGTCACTAACTACATGGAAGGATTGTAACATGGAAACTGAAATAAGAGGGAATGACAGACCCCCAAGTAGGAACCATGGAGTCACTCTTCCATAGCACCTCACTTAGGAAAGATTTGGTGGTTAATTACAAAATATTTGTTGATCGATTGATTCCCCTTTTGGAATTAGCAAGCCAGAGCCATCACTAAGGGGAAAATAGCATAGAAAATATCTCATGGGTTCATAGAGTTGGCAAATAATCAGGAAGCAATGAAGCTGTTTAAAATTATTCCCTGGTTACTTAAAGAAGTTTAAAATCCTTTCACAAATCTTTATCCAGGAGAAGAAAATAAAATTCTACCTGGACTTAATGCAGGGTTGCTTCAAAAGAACAAAAAATTCATGATAAAGGTAAGAAACATGTTAGCTTTAGAACAGAAAAAAAAAAGTTGGAACAGGTGGAGCTGAATTAAAGGGTAGGAAGTCTGGGAAGACCAATATGGATAATCTTAAGGACGAAGGTACGATTTGTCCCAGAAAATAATGTGTTTATGGTATGTTGGGGAGGTGGGGGAGGCTTGTTGAAAACCACCTGAAAGCGTTTAAGACTCTGACTTGAGGTTAAAGAGGGGAGTTCACTGATCTCTTACCGCCCGGATCTGCAGGTCCACCACCACCTCCAGAGGCATCGTTCCCTGCGTGGGCGAAAGGACTGGAGTGAAAAAATCCTTTTGTGCCGAGCCTTGGACCAGTTTTTCTTAGTTTAGCTCAATCCCTCGAGCAAATGTTCCCAGAAGCTTCCCCAGCCTCCCACCCCCTTGTTCCCCCATCCGTCCCCCACGAGCCCGGGTCCCTCCCACCGGGATGGGTCTCTCACACCCGAAGCTGGAGTGCAGGCTTCCAGAAGGCGGAAGCGTGGCGTTGCCAAGGACACTCAAACGCGCAGTCTTCCATCGTGGAAAGCGCGCGAGGCCCCAGCGCAGGCGCGCGCACTCGCGGGGCGCCGCCTGAAGACGCCGGCGCGGTCGCCCATGCAGTGCCCTAACCAGAGAGACTGGCCCTGTCTGGCGTGGTAGGCGGATCGAGAAACGCAAACAGTACCGGATTTCTTTCCTTCAGCTCCTGTTATCCCCCTATACCATTTAACATGGTAAACCATGTTAAAATGTTTACCGTTTCCATTCTAAAAGTAGACTGAGATCACAGCTCTGTTATAATTTAAATAGTACACGTTTAGTAGCTGCACGACCCCCAAGCCATGGAATTTCTGGAACAATTCTCATTTAATATAGTTGCCTGTTCTAAAAGTAGTCTTTTGCTTATTAAATGTTGGTCCTCATATTTGCTTCAGAAAACACAGTCATAACAATTAAACGTGTGCTAATTAGAAATACAAGGCTAATTCTTAAACAGATTTAAAAGTTAAGTATCCCGTGTTAGCAACAATAGAAGTATGGTAGTCTCTCCATAAAGGTGTCCAGCCTTTTCTGGGGTTTTGTTTAAGGCAAGGATTAAGTAGTCCAATGGGTTGTTACTATATTTGCCCAAACCACAGTTACGCTGTAAAAACCGTCAGAGGTGATGGACATAGCAAGAGTTCTGAATGAATAGGGGACATTCACTATGTCTAACAGACAATCATGAAGGAAAGGAGAAGGTAGTGGCTCCTTCTAGCAATCCAAAAAGTCTAGTAAGGCCAGTGCTGTCTCTGAAAAAAAACTAAAAATCCTAAATTGTGTTGTCATTTATTACTAATATTTTGCCTTAGAGAGTTATACAATTGGAAATAGTGCAGAAGGATGGTCAAGACAAGATTAGGTATTCATTTCCCTGGAAGGGAAAGAGTTGGTACTGTGAAGAAGGGCATTCTGTATCCTTATCCAGTTCCTAGTGCTGTGTGTCTCTGCATACCAAGAGATACAGGTGGAAACCTAGCTACCTGTAGTGTCCAGATCACTGATTTGTCACTCACAACTTGCTGACACCCAGAATGATGTGGGACAGGGCCTGTGATGATCCTAATTCATCACTGAGGCTGTCTACCTCTGTGGGTCACCAGCACCAATGCTAAGAAATCAAGGAGAGTGACAAGCAAAACTAATAAATAGCCGGAGATGTATTGGGAGAGAAGAATCAGTCTTTTTTATTTTTATTTTTTGAGACAGAGTCTCAATCTGTCACCCAGGCTGGACTGCAGTGGCACGATCTCAGCTCACTGCAACCTCTGCTTCCCAGGGTCAAGCGATTCTCCTACCTCAGCGTCCCCAAGTAGCTGTGATTACAGGCGCATGCCGCCACACCCAGCTAATTTTTGTATTTTTAGTAGAGACGGGGTTTCACCATGCTGACCAGGCTGGTCCTGTACTCCTGACCTCATGATCCACATGCCTCAGCCTCCCAAAGTGCTGGGATTACAGGTGTGAGCCATCGTGCCTGGACATGAATCAGTCTTTATTGAGGATCTGCAAAGTGCTAGGCACATTGCATACGCTAATTCATTTCATCCCCACAACAACTCTCAGGGAGATATTATCCCTATTTTACAGATGCAGAATCTGAAACTAGACAGCCTTTTACTAAAAGCCACAGACCTAATAAGTGAGCAGCCACATTTGAATCCAGGTGTGCCCTACCACGTCACTGGGTCTGCAACATGGGCATCTTGTTGATCTCTAGAAACACAATGTTCCATCCTATGCCCTTCCTAATCTTAACTCTTAATCTAACTGGACTCTCCTGGCTTGGCTGCTAGGGCACAGCTCTCTTCTGGTTTCCCTCCAACTTTCTGGTCATTCTTTCTCTGCCTGTTTATCCTCCTCTGTCTAGCTAAGCAATGTTTCTAGGTCCTTTCCTTTCCTCACTCTACCCTTTACTTAGAGTGTCGTCCACTGAAACTTAGAGTGTCAGGTTTTGATTAACACATGTACACAGATTTACAAACCCCACCAAGATCTCTCTTCTGCTGCCCCTGACACGGTGGAATCTCAGTATCATATCTTATGTCATACATATAAATATATGTGTCTCCTCTTTGTAGCAACTGCCATAATAGCAGTTTTACATTTGTTCCTGTGACTGTTGATTACTATTTGTCTCCATAATCTGTCAATTTTGCACGGCTAAGTGTCTATACCCTAAATAGGATAGAAGATACTCAACAAATATTTTTGAATACTAAATGTAGAGATGGTCAAACCAACCTGTAGGGGTTAACGTACATGGGTACAGAGAGGTCCCAGACCAGGCACAGCTACTTCCGCTAGTCTGCTATGGTGATATTAAATGAGTTGATGGGGATACTTCACACTCTCTTAATTGTCCCCACCCACCATGGTCACCTGAGGCTCTCAGCTGCTATGGAAATGTGGAAGTTGCTACTTACATGATGCCTCTCACTCATCTTGCAAAGTAATTTATCACTGAGGCTGTCTACCTCTGCAGGGAGCCAACAAAGCCTTTTAAGGATTGAACTGTCACCACTTCAAAAGAAAGGCTTTATTACCTGGGTAGGTACCTCTTGGTGACAGCAAACATTTCAGTGAACAACCTCTATTTCCAGAGAGTGTCTGCAGTGCAGCTTGGCCAGCAATGACATCAGCATTGCAGAAATGATACAGCAGCACATCCTGTTCACATCCTGGCCCCAGACAACAAAAAGAAACATGCCCCAAATAGGGATTTTCCAAAGAGTAAATTAACAAAGAACAAGAATATGACAGATAATTATGGCTCAGATTTTTCTTTTAACTAAAAAAATTATAAGACAGAAAAATCATAAATATTTCAAATAATAGGTGTATTCATAGGAAAGGAAGAAACTATTAAAAAGACAGCACTAATAGGAAGGGTATGGGAAAACACATTGATGGGAGTGTAAATACATACAATGTATTCGTTTTCTATGGCTACTTAACAAATTACCACAAATTTAGGGGCTTAAAGCAAGACAAACTTATTATCATATAATTTGGTGAGAAGTCCGACACAGATCTCACTGGGTTAAAATCAAGATGCCAGCAGGGCTGCATTCCTTGCCTTTTTTTGTTTCCTTGCTTTTCTAGAGGTTGCTCTTATTTCTTGGTTTAAAGTTCCCTTCTTTCATGTTCAAAAGTGGCTACATAGAGCCAAATCTTCTCATGCTGCCATCTCTCTGGTTCTGTTTCCTTTTGTTTTTTTGAGACGGAGTCTCACTCTGTCACCCAGGCTGCAGTGCAGTGGGTGATCTCGGCTCACTGCAACCTCCACCTCCTGGGTTCAAGCGATTCTTTTGCCTCAGCCTCCCAAGTACCTGGGACTACAGGTGTGTGCCACCATGCCCGGCTAATTTTTGTAATTTTAGTAGAGACAGGGTTTTATCATATTGGCCAGGTGGGTCTCAAACTCCTGACCTCATGATCCACCTGCCTAGGTCTCCCAAAGTGTGGGGATTACAGGCGTGAGCCACCATGCCTGGCCTCCATCTCACTTTTAAGGGCCTTTGTGATTGCATTGGGAACACCCAGATAATCCAGGATAATTTCCCTAATTTAAGGTCAGCTGATTAGCAAACTTAATTCCATCTACAACCTTAATTTCCCCTTTACCATGTAAGGTAACATATGCCAGGTTCCAGGCATTAGGATGTGAACATCTTTGGGGGCCATTATTTTGCCTACTACGTATAACTTCTCTGAAGAGCAATTTGATAATGTCTGTCAAAATGTTTAATTTGACTCAGCAATTCTACTACTAGGAATTTATCCCATGGGTATACTTTCACAAAAACATATGATGCACAATTATTTCTACTTAAAAAAAATACTGGAAAGCAACTAAATGTTCATTAGTTAGGATCAGATTAAATCAGTTATGGTTTAGCCATATGGTGGAATATTATGCAGCATGGAAAAAGAATGAGGCAGACAGAGTTATACATTCTAAAAGTAAATAGTCTCTAAAATATAAAGCCAAGAAAAAAAAAATGGCATAAAAATGTATACAGTGTGCTGCCATTTGGGAGAGAAGGAGAATATTATATCTACATATATGCTTAGAATATCCCTGAAAGGATACACTGGAAGCTGCTAATAATGTGTGCCTCTGAGGGGGCAGAGAGGAAGTTATTTTTCATTAAATATCTTTAGGTACTTAAAAATATATTTTTGCCAAGGACTTGCATTATTTAGTCCAAAAAGGAAGCCACCTTAAAACAAGTAGAAAATGTAAAATAATAGAAAGGATTGGTCTGGGAATATTGAAAGGAGCAGAAACTGGCTTCTTCAGCTTTTTGAGCTAAATTGTATATACAGTATGCCATAAAAATATCCTTGCAAATGTGTGTGCCATTTCTGCTTCCAGTGCAGGGCTTCTTATCCTGTGATCCCTGGCTATCTCAGGGGTCATAAACCTCCTGAAATGATACATAACATTTTCCACATGTGCATATATGCATTTGTCCAGAAAAGAATCTGTAGCTTTCATAATCTGAAAGGGGAAAGGTTAGTCAAGTGAGGTTTTACAGCACTGTTACAGTGCATGCTGAGTCCTCTTCCTGCCCTCAGTTCCCCACCTATAGCAAAAAGAAAGGCCACCTGGATTATCAGACAAGGTCGCAGGTAAGAAAAGAAGGGCTGTTCTCTCCATCACATCCATACTCCCTTATTAGAGCAAAAGAACAGCTGTATTCCATAAGTAATTTTCTTAAAAAAAGACCTTCAAAGTCCTGTTCTAAGCCATTTGTTTATATCTGAACTCAACAGACTCATTTGTCAGGCCCTACAATCTTTTGAGGCAGTGAATTATTCATTAGCAAGTATGAATAATACCAGCAGATTGAGTTTCCAAAGCGAGTTGGTCATTTGCCTTTGCCTGCAAATGCAAATGACAAAAACAAAAAACACCCAAGAACAGGAAATGATCCGGATTATTTCAGTAGTAGTGCATTTCCAGGTCATTGATTTTTTATTTCTTTTAAAGCATGGGTCCAGCCTCAAAACCCAAGAAATAATTGTCTTATATTTGGCCTTCTCCAAAGTCTTTCTCTGAAATTTTCTATAATAGTTTAGTTTTCTCATACTCTGACATACAGAGAAGAAAGCTTTACCTTTCTCACTTTTGTGTGTATGAGAAAGCCCAATGAACCACATTGAGTTCTTGCCTTGGTTCTAACAAATAGCATAAAGATGAAGTATAGCAGGGCACAGTGGCTCATGCCTGTAATCCCAGCACTTTGGGAGGCTGAGGTGAGCAGATCACCTGAGGTCAGGAGTAAGACCAACCTCACAAACATGGTAAAACGCTGTCTCTACTAAAAATACAAAAATTAGCTGGATATGGTAGCAGGTGCCTGTAATCCCAGCTACCTGGGAGGCTAAGGCAGGAGAATCGCTTAAACCTGGGAGATGAGGTTGCAGTGAGCTGAGATCATGCAACTGCACTCCACCCTGAGCAACAAAGCAAGACTTAGTCTAAAAAAAAGATGAAGTGTGTGTGCATATATATATATGTGCATATATACTATACACATACATACATATACACACATATATAATTTATATAATATATATTAATGTTAAAATAATATCCTTTAGGCAAACTTTACACTAGGGGAATCTGGCTGTCACCATATGAACTCACTGATCAATTCCAGCCCCACTCTACATTATTATAGTTAACATTACATACTTCCCTATGTGATTCATAGGAAGTACCTATGAAGCACATTTACCAAGAAAGTTGTAGCTGAATCTAATCAACTACATTGAGAGTTGCACTGTCCAATATTAACAATATGGTGGCCATTTATAGCTATTTAACTGAATTAAAACTACATTTATTTATTTAATTATTTATTTGCAATGCAGTCTCACTCTTGTCACCCAGGCTGGAGTGCAGTGGCACGATTTTGGCTCTCTGCAACCTCTGCCTCCTGGGTTCAAGTGATTCTCCTGCCTCAGCCTCCCAAGTAGCTGGGTTTACAGGCACCCACCGCCATGTCCAGCTAATTTTTTGTGTTTTTAGTAGAGACAAGGTTTCGCCATGTTGGCCAGGCTGGTCTCGAACTCCTGACCTCAGGTGATCCACCCACCTAAGCCACCCAAAGTGCTTACAGGCATGAGCCACCGTGCCCAGCCAACTAAATACATTTAAAATGCAGTTCCTCACTTGCATTAGTCACATTTAGAGCACATATAGCCACATGTTGCCAGTAGCTACTGGTATTAGATAGTGCAGGAAGAATATTTTCATCATCACAGAAAGTTCTAATGGGCAGCATTGCTCTAGAGTTAATTTCACTTAAAGGAAATATGGAGGATAGAGAAACTTGTTAATGACAACATATGGAAGCAGGCAGACATATCTAATAGAATGCGGGACATTCCAGCACGTACGTGCAATCCCAGCTGCCTGAGAGGCTGACGTGGGAGGATCACCCAAGCCTGAGTGGGCGAGGCTGCAGTGAGCCATGATTGTGCCATGCACTTCAGTCTGGCCCACAGAGTGAGACCCTGTCTCAATAAATAAATAAATAAGCAAATACATAAATAAATAGAATGTGGGACATTCTAATGGATAACTAACCCAGTTATTCTGCCATAAATCAATGGCATTTTTTAAAAAAAAAAAAAAAAGGAAAAGGTGAGGGAACAGATCTAGATTAAAAGATACTTAAGAGACCTCACAACCAAATGGAATATGTGGACTTTGTTGGGACACTAATTCAAACAAACCAAATGTAATATTTGAGACTATCAGGGAAATCTGATTATGGTTTGGGCATTAGATAACACCAAGCAATTAATTTTGATACATATGATAATGCCTTTGTGTTTATGTAAGGCAAATATTAACATTGCTTAGCGATGTAGTGGTAAAATGATTTAATGTCTAAGATTTTGCTTTTAAGTATTCCAATCAATGAATAAAAGGAACAGATAAAGCAAATGCTGTAAAATCTTGGTAATTATTGACTCTGGATGATGAATGAATGGTGTTTCTGTAATTCCATTCTTTTGTGTGTTTAAAAAAATTCTCAGTAGGCTGGGTATGGTGGCTGACACCTGTAATCCTAGTGCTTTGTGAGGCAGAGGCCAGAGGATTGCTTAAGGTCAGGAGTTCAAGACCAGCCTGGGCAACCTAGTGAGACTCCATGTCTACATTAAAAAAAAAAATTAGCTGGGCAAAGCAGCAGGACACCGAGGCTGGAGGATCCCTCAAGCCAAGATGTTGAAGGCTGCAGTGATCTTGCCACTGCACTCCAGCCTGGGTGACAGAGCACAATCTTGTCTCTTAAAAAAATCATAACCATTTAAAAAAATCTTTAACATATACAATTCCCTTCAATATGAGTCTTACACATACTGAAAGAGAAAATACAGTGGATCTATTCACCTCAAATGTAGATAGGATGAGAAAATTATTGTGGTGTGTAATAATACCTTACAAGTAATTCAGAGGGACATCCATTTAAAGGAGAAAAAGTGGCTCTGTATTATAATAGTGATCTCTTCATGAATATCCAAAACAGGAGCTGGCAATCTGAGTATTTCTTTACATCTACACACTTCTCAAGAATTTTCCAGGAATCTTCCAAGGACGGAATCAAATTGCAATTGCATAGTTTTTAACAATCTTGAAGTAATTTGGGATCTGGACTCACACATGGGTTCTGTTTCACAAAACTTTATTAGAGTTCATGAGTCAGACTCATATGTTACTCTTTGGCTTGCACTTTGATTTACTGGCATTTGTAGGCTCAATGCTTACATAATGATTCCACACGAGCCCTTCCATAAGGGCTGCCTTGGACCTTTTGGACTACATAGTCTTTCCATTTAAAAGTAATTTCTACTCAGAAAAAAAAAATCAATTTGCTCCTTTGAGTTTCAGCTGGCTAGCTCTATGTCCATGGAAGTAGTAGGCAAATTATGACCCAAAACTATTTCCAAGGAATTTTATTTATTATCCAAAATAAGAAAATAGAAGAGTATGATTACATTCCAAGACTTGCTTAAAAAGTGTCTACTGGAGCCGGGCCTGGTGGTCATGCCTGTAATCCCAACCACTTGAGAGGCCAAGGCAGGAGGATCTCTTGAGCCCAGGAGTTTGAGGCCAACCTAGGCAACATAGCAAGAACTGTTTCAAAAAAAAATAAAAAGTGTTTACTATGCCAGGGCACAGGATTCTGACCCTGAAGCCAGCAATAGCTCAAGATGAGGCTACTTCTGATGTCATTATATCCACCCCTTATCTCCTACCAGAATATACTTCTTTCTGTTCTCTTTTCACCATCTTCTGCCTTTATTTAACATGTTCTTTTATCCTTGTTTCCACTGATTCATTCTCTATCCATTTATTCAGCACACATTTACTGAGTGTCTACTGTAAGCCAGGTACTATTCTGAGCCATGCAAGTACGAGGGTGAATAAGAAACAATCTGTCCTCTCACAGAGCTTACATTCTTCTAGGGGAAGAAACATAATAACTAAGTGAACATAAAGTAATAGTATGATGAATAGTAGAAAGGAAATATACAAGGTGGTGATATAGAAGGTTACAGATCAAAGAATAAATGAGAACCTCATCTAGACTCATTGGCCAGATTGGCCTAAGGGTATGAGATTTGATCTCAGATCTACGAAGAGAAGCATGACCACTAGCAAGCCTTTCAAAGTAAGAGAAAAGATATTCAGGCAAAGGGAACAGCAACTCCAAAGGGCCATGAGTCAGGAAAGGAACTGGTATGTTTGAGGAACTGAAAGAAGGCCAAGAGAGATATCATGGTGGGAGAGGGCAAGGAAGGTGTTAAGGAGAGGGTTTAAGAAATGACACTCAGGAGAGAGATCCAAGATGGCCGATTAACAACAGCTCAGGATTGTAGCTCCCAGTGAAAGCGCAGAGAGCGAGTGGACGCCGCACTTTCAGACGAATTTTTGTTGCCCACAGACTAGGAGATTCCCGGCGGAGGAGCC